>AYEL01069793.1:0-27658 GCA_000484575.1 Olivierus martensii
TCTTATTTTCAAAAAATAAATATCGTTGGTTAGGAATACTTGTTATTGGCTGAAATATAATCTCCGCCTTTCTTCCTCGTCCAAAAGTAGGGCAGTTATGGCTTCTCCTACGACTAGTGCAGAAGGAGGCTTGTTTTCTTTGAATGGAAAATGTATACAAAGCACAGCTCAGTTGATGATACGAAATTATGTACAGTTTTTTAGAAGGGAATCCAAGAACGATGGTCCTTTCATAAACATCAATAAGGTTTATGAGCGAGTAGCTGCGGCTTTAGGCATAAACAGAAATACTGTTTCGAAGTATGCATCATCTACTGGAAAACCATCTACACCAGGTAAACGACGAAAGAGAAACAAACCAGTAACAGACATGGACGAATTCACAAATGACTGCATACGAAGATTGGTACACGAACAGTATAGTCGTAACATCAACATTGCATTAACCAGTCTGTTTGACTTAGTAACAGGAAATGATATAGGCTTTAACAGTGGCCGTACATCACTCTATACATTATTGAAAGCAATTGGATTTGTCTGGAAAAAACATGATGGGAGAAAAGTTCTAATTGAACGTGATGATATCGCTGTTACAAGACGAAGATATTTACAAGAAATCAGGGAAAATCTGTCCTCCAAAAATCCACGTCCCATTATTTATCTTGATGAAACGTGGATATTTATGCACACTCAACCAAAGAAAGGTTGAAAGGACAACTCTGGAAAAACAAATTTAAAAGCGACCAGCGGTAAAGGATCACATTTTATTGTATTGCATGCTGGAAATGAAAACGAGTGGATAACAGGTGCCAGTATATTATTCCGATCGAAACTCAGCAAGGAGACTATCACAACTCTATGAATGCAGAAAACTTTCAACGCTGGATTGTAAATCAACTTATCCTGAACATCCCAAGTCAATGCATTATTGTGATGGACAATGCTCCTTATCATTCTCAACAAATAGATCAAGCACCTACTGCAGCATGGAAAAAAACAACATTGCGATGTGGCTGTATCGACACGGCATCACGTATCTCCTGGATGCCTTGAAAAGAGAGTTGCTGTTACTGGTTAAAAAGAATAAAATCGAAAGAAAATGTTATTTGATCGATGAACTGTTAAAAGATCGTGGTCATTTCGTTTTGCAATTACCACCATTCCACTGCGATCTGAATCCTATCGAACTTTGCTGGGCTCAGGCTAAGCAGTATTACGAAAAAAATATTGGCAGGTGCAATGTTCGTAACGAGACCAGTGTACGACAGACATGGCAAGAAGCACTTAATCAAGTAACGTCTGAAAGATGGGCTGAATGCATAAGGCATGTGAGGGATGTCGAAAATAATTACTGGGAAAAAGACAGATTCATAGAAGAAAATGTGATAGAACCATTAATCTTTTCAATAAATGGCTCGGACGATGAAACGGACAGTAATGATGAATGGGAATCTTCGAAGCATGCTTATTGACATCATCGCCTACTCAAAACAGACAAAAATTTCGTATCATCATCTGAGATGTCTTATTAAACGGCTCTTTTCAGAGCCATTAACTTTGGAAAGGGTTGGCCAAATGTATAATATTTCAGATTGAATTTGTTTTTTTGATATTTTACAGATTATACTTTTGGTACTTATAAATTGTATTATGACTTCACATATCCAAGTCAACATGGATACGAGACGAGTAACGCGGAAGGATACTTCGGTAGAGATGAGGCAGCTGGATTGCCTCCAAGGTCATGCACAAGGTTAGGCTGAACAGACTATAGTATATATTCCTTACATTTCATACGAAAATGTAAATATTTAATTTATAATGTACAGTGATACCTCGGATCACGAACGTCTCGGTTCACGAACAAATCGGTTTACGAACTTGATGTGGCGTCCTAGCTGACTCTGGTATTGTATGTGTTTTCTTTTAATATTTTAAGATAATTATACATCTTTGCAACCTTACATATATTATTATTATTATTATTATTATTATTAATGTTAACAGCAATGTATGAAAAGCAGGCATTTTATAGAATGCCTGGTGTTTTTTAGGCAAAGTATATATGTTACCAGCAATGTATGAAAAGCAGGCATTTTATAGAATGCCTGGTGTTTTTTAGGCAAAGTATGAAATGATTAATATTTTATACAATGCCTAGGCAAAGTATATATAATACTTCTGCTCAGTGCCAGATTAAGCCGATTGGATCGATTGTACCAATCTGTCCCTGCGTTAGGCAAAATGAAATCATGAAAAGACTAATAAACGAAGAATAATTGTTTAGATTTACAATTATGGCTGGGTTTTTACACCCCAGCTTTTATTAAAAAAATGTAAATTTTTTTAATAAATGCTGGGGTTTTGGTAAATTTGTTTAAATTCTAGTTATTAATTAATAGATGGAGCCACTCATTGGTTTAATAATTTATATAATTGGTCTAAATTATTTAGAATCATTAAAATTCCATTGTGTTTCAAGGGTTAAATTTGGCAAGTCAATTAGGTTTACTTCGACCTCTTCTGACAAAAATTTTACAATTTACAATTCAACACTATAAAATATTTATTTTTTCCTATATTCTCTCCCCTGCAAAGATGAAGTTATAGGGAGTAGATATAAGATAACACAAATTCTAGAAATATAAAACTAAATAATAAAGTAATAAAAAATGAAAAATAATCACATATATAATCATAAAATGACAATAATATTGTATATGATAAAGATAATGGAATTTAAAAATTATTATTAGTTTACAACAAAAAATGTCTTATAACCAAAATTTGAGCGTAGAGATGTATTGATGTTTCCTCATTATCATCATTAAGAAAGGGATTTGTATTAAAATTTAAACATGATTGTTGTTCATTGTTACAAGGTGATATTTGTAATGTAGCCATATTATTCAAATAAAATTGTTTAAAAGGATTGTTAAGTTGATATTCAAAAAGATTTTTAATAGTATTTATAGACTTAGAAGTATTATTGTCATTGAACAGATTTGTGGAGCAATAACATATGTAAATTAGAATTAAGCATGCTTACTACTGTATATATGATTGTTGTCAGACTATATATGACAGCATCATCATCGTCATCATCATCACATCAAACGGTTTTCATTTTTCCGGCTTTGTTTACAAGCAGAATGTCATTTTTTTTTAAATTTGAATGAAGCACGTTTACTAGCAGAAAATATTGAAAAAAGTTTAAATGAATAGTAGAAGATAATTAGTTGATCTTGGATTTATGATTGAAATAGATGAAACTCGCATTTTTAACGTAAATATAAGACCAGAAGATCTTAGCCATAGGAAATGAGTTATATACTATAAATGGAATTTGCAGAACAACGAGTGATTATTTTTTAAAATGATGTGATATTCAACAAGCGAATCATTAATTCTGTACTTATCAGGAATGTTATCGAAGGTTCTACTGTTATTTTTAATGAAGATGCACCCAATCGTAATAATTAGTTTAAAACATTTTAAGGTAAATCATTCAAAAAACTTCACAGATTTTGATTTTTCCTGGAAAAATATGCCGACAATTTTAAAATATTCGGCTCACTTTAAAAATATTCCTAAAATCTGCTCAAAATACAATTCATCAGATAGATTTTATTTTTATTTTTGAGAGACAATGAATCAATTATATTTTGTACCCTGTTTGATATTTTTAAAGTTCCTTTTAATTTTCATAAATAAGTATTAATTTAACATCTTCCGTGTATTTTCATATATTGATTTCATGACTCTCTTTTAATACTTTGCCTAAATAGCATCAGTCATTCTATATAATGCCCCTAGGCATTATTTACAAAATGCTTGCTTTTCGTACTTTGCCGGTAACATATATATAAAATGAATACTGTGTTTGTATTGAATTCTTCTTTTATCTGCCTATTTCTCGAGTCTGTTATCCTGATGATTTGGATGGAAAAATCTCGTTCTCTTAGTGGAAATCTCCGGAAACTAAACACACATGTTTACCATGCCAAGCTCAATTTAAACAATTTAGTTATTTTCGTTTTACAAAAGGTTGCTCGCTCGAGATACATTTTCCAGTTGTTAGTTAGTTCTAATAATCCTAGGTTTTAATATTTTTGTTCCTCATATCTAACATTCTTTTATTATTTTTAATTTATATTTTTAGTATTAAATTGAGTCTAATTAAAACATTGAAAGAATATTGAACAAAATCAAGCATTTCCTTTACAGGGATGGCGAAGCGGTGACACGGAAAATTTTTTGGCACACAAAACTTGGAGCTAATAAACATTAAGCTCCCGATTATCCGGGTTTGTGAATTATCGATCTTAGATCGATATGTAAACGATTTCTAAACGTTGCGTCGTAAAGTCCGTTTCGTTATTATATCTTAGATAATTGGCGATCAAAATTAGAATCAAATTAAAATTACAAACATTGCAAATAAAAAATTTCTTGTTTCCTTTTTCAATAAATCATAGACCATTTGAATATATTTATATACGCAATTTATTTATCTTTTAACATTAAATTTATATTGTCTTTAGTTCCATTTTTTGAGTATTTTGCGAAATATCCGGAGAATCGGTTATCCAGAGAAATTAATTTCCTTACTACCTCAGTTAATCGAAAGTTTACTATATTGTTTAAAATTCGGATGGGCAAGCAAGGGGCAGTTTTTACAAAAATTTAGCCAATTTTGGCACTCACCCTTAAAAAGGTTCGCCACTCCTGTCCTAGATCTTGCTATTCGTTATGATTAATTTGCTATAGCACTTTTATCTATTAAACTTTTTATTTTATAGTTTTAATTTATTATTTTTTAATTTATTCTAAATCATTATGTTTCATAATAGCTGTAATCAGAATGACCAACTTCATAACTATTAATGAAATCGAGGTGGCTATATTTTAAAATTACAAATTAGACTACGAATGATATTTGAGAGAAACAATTCAATGAGATATTTGATCTTGTACGTAAAGTAACAAAATAACCTAACAGTTAAGTATTAAACGTAAAAAAATAAAATAGCAAAATAAAATAACGATAAATTTATGAAATTTTATGGGAGTTTTTCTTAACATATAAGCCTAGCAAAATAAAATAACGATAAATTTATGAAATTTTATGGGAGTTTTTCTTAACATATAAATTTTTGTTGATATTCTTTTGTTGCTTCGTTATTTCCCCTTTCAGACCATGTTCTTATAATAATTGTTAATGCGATTAGTTATGACCTAGCATCAGGCCGAATGGTTTTCAAGTTTTAATAAGAAACGTAAAAGTTGAAAAAACTTAAAAATTCTGTACTTATCATCCAGGTCATATCAAAATATAACACGTCTAAAACAGCCAACACAGAAATATATGTCGTATTATTTATTAATTGCATTATAATTTTTTTATAAATACAGTATAGGGAATGGTCCATGGGTTCTCGCCAAATTCTTGGAACACCAAACTTCATAGCCCTCTTTTCCCCTCGGTACCATCCTTCCAGAGTGTTCTTACAGGTCGCACAAGTTACATGTGGAGCCCAGGATTTGTCCTTGTCTCCAACAGGCATCCCGAAGTAAGCCTTGTACGCTTCACACATCTTAACTAATGATGAAATGGGGAATTTTTTTCCCTCTCGTTTTAATAAATTCCCCACAAATAAAACAGAATGCATCTGCTGGATGCTTGCAAGTTCTTGAAGCCATATCTGAGTTGAATCAACAGTCAAACAATTAAGGGGAAAATCTCACTGACTGTGAGTACCTTGAAAATTAAATCTTTAATAGTATCAGACTCATGAAACAGACAGTAATTGGTATTCAAATAAGACTTTTCCACAATTATATTATATTAGACAAAAATTATATTAAAAAATTGGTACCAAAAGAATTAAAAAAATGTAAAAGTTGGCAGCTATGTAAATACCACTGTGACAGCCACAAAAGCAAAGTTTCAGGGGTATAACTACTCTTTTCTACATACTTGATGCTCAATTAAACAGAAAACAATACTTTCAAACCAGAAACAGAACTTTTTTGAAAATTTGTTACATAGTGTTATTATATACATATATTTTTTTTATTTAAGATATTATTTGTTATAATTTAAAATCTTCAGTACCATATTTCTATTTACAGAAAAATCACTAGAATACATATTTTATTGCTATTTCTGTGTTAGGTTTAGTAGTCAAAGTTTCCTTATTCATAGATCAGCTGCAGAAATATCCAATGGCTAAAAGTAAATTGGAAATGTAATAGGAATATTAATTTCAAGATAAGTTAATTAATTTTTGAAAGACAATTTTTTTTGCAAATCAATATCTGTAAAAAAATATTACAAAAACCACAAGTGTATGGGTCATTCCATATAAAATCAGCCAAATTTAAACAAAGTGGTCACTGCATGATTTTGGACAAAGTTAAATACTCTTATATATAATAAGAGTATTTCACTAATAATATACAGGTAGGCCTTGATTAGTGCGAGTTCTAATAATGCGATATTCGATTAGTGCGACTTATAAAAATTATACTGTTTTTCACTTACTGCGAGCAAATATTCAATTAATGTGAGTTGTAAAGTTGTAAGCATAGACCAGCATTCTCAACCTGCGGCCCGGCAAGCTTTTTCGTATGGCCCAGAACGCATAGTCATGAATTTAATGAAAGCATGGAATTATTCTACCACGAGCAAAAAAATTAAATAAAAATTCTGATATTCAAATTTTTTTTTAAATCTTTGAAAAATTAGAATTTTCCTAATTTGCTAGGTCCTTCCTAATGCACTCTCTAAATTTTTTTTACATGACTCCAACCAGTTGCCAACTGCTGATATAGCATGTTGCGGCTCGCTTAATGTAGCAAACAAATGCATGTGAAAAGAAAAAGTTGAGAACTGCTGGCATAGATCAGTCTTAGGCTGGATTCATACTGGTCTGAGACCACATCTACGACTATGACCACGACTGACAACTTGTGATAGAACATGCACATTGATCACGACCAGCTTCACAATTTTTCGACTCAACCAATAGCAACTCAAACAACAGCCAATAAGAGCTGATGTAGCATACAGCTCGTAACAGATGTCCAAACGCCTCCTTTCTATTGGCTACCGTATTAACATAGCCACTGCAACAATATTCAGCAAGTTGAATGTTGTCGTGGTCGCAGTAAAGAGTCAGGAAGTGAGGCCTGATGGGATTATTTCTATAGCAATGGTCGCGGTCATGGTTGAGATCGCAGTCGCAAGGCCAGTGTGAATCCAGCCTTACAAGCAAAAGTCCGTCCCCTTTTATGATGTTAATTAACAAATTAATGTAAATTTTTGGTTAGTAAAACTGGACGAGGAGCAGCCCAAGAACAGTCACCTGGCTTTGGAAGAGGTGAAACACCAGAAAGATGGGCTTTTTTGCCATTGGCCATTATTTGCCTATTATACTGCTGTGCTACCCATATTTATTTTCTTTTGTTTATTACCTGATTTCATTATTTAAAATAAAACTTGTGAAAAAAAATTTGTTTTTTTTATCTTTTTCTGTCATAATCTTCTAGTAAACAAATAGAAAACTTGTTAAAAATTTCTCATTGGTTCATTACTTCGCTTACTAGTTCTATCAGAACTACTTCACTGATTCAATAAAGCTGCAATGCTTAATCACAAATCAGACTATCCACTCAATTCTAGACCCAGCAAAGCAAGAACCAATTACCATATTTTACATATGCAGTAGTTAATACTTAGATTAGTGCGAATTCGAATAGTGCAAGAAATTCGTGGAACCCATTATTTGCACTAATCGAGGCCTACCTGTAGTTAAATTATTGAAACTAACTACAGTCAAACTCCTATAAGACACCCTACATTAGCCACTTAATGTCTGTTGCCGTATATACACGTCACTTGGTAAAAAGCATCTGTCGTTCATTGCCATGTATAAACATCATTTAAGTGGAACGTTTTTAATAAATTAATTTCTCCTAATGAATAAAAGTTTCCTGAAATGTAATTGCTGAATCTTTTTTGCTATTGTTGTTAACTTTCGAATGTTAGTTAATAAAAATTTATTATTTTTTTAATTGTGCGTTTTATGATATTGCCATTCTATATTCTATAGCTCAATTTTTAATTTTTATTGATTTATTTCTTATAGAATTTATAACATGCATTTTATAATTTTCTTGCATGATTTTTTCTGTTCCTAAATTATATTTTTTTCTGTGCCTTCTATACACGTCATGTATAAAATCATATTGACATCTGATGCCGTGAATCGGCATCATTGAACTTTTATAAATTACTTTCTGTTAATGTATAATATATAGCATATCTTTTTTTTATATATTTTCTATATTCGAAATTATCGCTAACGTCCTTTGATGGATATATGCATCATAGAAGTGGAACACACATTTTCTATATTCCGAAATTATCGCTATTGTCCTTTGACGGGCATATGCGTCATGGAAGTGGAACTCAATTATAAATATTATTTCTGTAATGTATAACATATACATTGTGTAATATATATATTATAATTATCTTTCCATGAATATATTCTATATTCTCAAATTATTGCTATCGTGCTATTGTCCCTTGTGTATATACATCATGTGTAAAAAACTGCAGATCAATACCGTATATATATATATATATATATGTCATGAAACTTTTTTATAAATTATTTTAATTTGAAATAAAATGATTTTATAAAAATCATCACTTCTAAATTCTAAATAATATATATTTTCCCATGAATTTTACCCGCTTTTCAAGTGTGATAATTGCCTTTTTGCTTTATGATACTTCCGAATCTCCTTCCTCAGTTCAATTCTCATATTTGAGGTAATTTTTTTTTCTGAAGTGAAATTCCTTTCCACACTTTTTCCCAGATGTGTTTATCTTTCTCCATCTCAAAGGAAATATACAAAGAAATGTTTAGCATGTAGGAAAATATATACTTTTAATTGAGTATACTTTTATATTTGTCAATAAGGAATTTTATTTTTGAGTTTTGTGAATAATAAATTTTCATATACCTTTTATTACATTGCTGTTCAAGTTTAATAATTATTCCGTTGACTAAAACACGTTTTATAAAATAAGTAAATTATTGAAAAAATTTTATCAAAACAACTTCACATACCCTAACACTACATTTCCACGGGACAGTTAATCACAGTTAACTTAAGTGGCGTTAAGTTGATCACAATTATCTTTCTCCGTGATAAAAGTGGTGTTTACAGGTGCTGACAATTAAACAGGTTATGACAAATTGCCACTGATTCCGTTTCTGATAGGATCTTTTGTTAACAACGGACGATTCGAATGTTTTCATCGAGACTGATTCAATATGTCATTATTATTAAGATATGAAACGGAGCATTTGATCGAATATTTACTATTAAATGCACTAAATGATCATTTACAGGAGAAAATATTGAAATATTCGTCTCTTATTTTAATTGTTTTAAGGAGTGTTTCACTTATCTTTTCGTAGATGGTAGAATTACATTTTTGTGATCAAAGGTCATTTAAGTATTCTTTCCAAACATTGCAAAGCGATATAATTTCCTTATCAGACCAATTATTATTACGTGTTTCACAATTTTGACATAGCAGAGTGATCCGTCATTTTAATGTTATCTTCCTGATGTAGCGCACCGCGGAGAGAGCTTGTGACGCCAACAATCAAGTAGAAAGGCAATTAAACAAGTTCTGGAAACTTGGTTAAGTTAATCACATTGTTTGCAATTTAATCATGATCAGTAAATCAGGTTTGCATTTACACATATAAACTTAATCTCAATCAAACATTTAATCACAATCAACTGTCTCGTGGAAACGTAGCATAATTTGACCTTGCAATATGATAAACTTCAAACGAACCTAAACTTTCATGGTAAAGATAAACTTAGATTAAACCATTGATGAAATTCAATAGCCCTGAAAAAATTGGTTATTGAAGATACGTATATGTATACGTATATCGGCTGTTTGAAACCAGAAACTAAATATAAACAAAACTAAATCTTCAATAAGCAATGTGATGAAATACAAGTAGAAGTTAAGGGATAAATCAAATAAAATTTGCTTAATTTGATAAAAATATAATAAATTTTTCCTGAAATAGTATAATTAGTTCATATTTATAGATATTTCTGCAAAAAAAAAAGCTAAAAAAGAAATGAGAGAAATGAATGTAAACAAGCATTATTCATTTCAAATGGGCGTGGCATGCTAGCTTCACTCTCCCATCTATTGTTTCCCAGGAAATTTCTGTCACGACTATTGAAATCAGATCTGTTTCCTATTGGAAGAACTTTGATTTCTTAACCAATAAAAGAAAATCAACTAAAAATATAGCTGTTATTGTGGGAGGAGTATTTGTAATTTTTTAAGGCCCTGAGACATCTTTTTATGCAATGGGGCATTTACTACTTAAGCATATCTAGTGGATGTAAGTAGTAAGCATATCACTATATGAAATGATGAAATATTGTTAATTTTGAAGTTTATCCATGAAACAAGATAAACATTTTTGAAATCGGTAAAAAAAAAAAAAAATATAAAATAAATTTTCTAGAATAATGCAAATTTCATTTATTCAAGTTTAAGTTTAACAATGTAAAATTTAAAAAATCCCAGAAAATTATTTTTTACTAAAATTTCGAATTTATTAAGGAATAACATTTAGAAATTTGGATGAATACACGATTCAATATATTAAAAGGCAGTTTCTTTATTTGTATAATTTTAACAATGAATCATACAAGATAAATTGTACGACAAAAATGCAATTATTAAGTTAGGACCAAAGTTATAGCGAGTTGAATTTTGGCTATAATGACTCCGGTAATAATAGTCAGTCAGTGACTATTGTACTTGGCTTAGAGTCACTACTGTGCCTCTTGATATTCGAATATGGAGAATCGACTACATTTTAATACTTAAATCAAAATAAATTTAGCTTTTCCTCTAATGAAGAATGAAGTATATTGAAAACACGTTCAGTCCTTGGACTTACCGAGTTTCCATTAAACACCAGTCATATTTAGTCATCGTGTATTTAAAACTAATGATGACTGATTTCAAGATTTTAGTGAGAAGTTCATGTATATGACTTAGAAACAGATATCTGGTAGTATCATTCACATAAGAATAATTTCTCAATTCATATTTTTACGGAGTATGGGATATAAACTATAACATCCCTGCACATATTCTTTGGAGAGGTGGTTTTCTTGGTTTTGGAAGTCTGCGATGATCAAATATGGTGGTACAGCATTCCACCGTAGCAATTTCTTATCATCTTTTCGATTCTTTTCAAACTGATCATCAGTGAAATGGTTCTGAAAAATAAATTAACAATAAATCTTTGACCTATACTTAGAACAATCATAAAGTACAAACTTTCAGGAATACAGCCACGTGAGAAAACTATAAAAATTAAAGCTATAATACTCTAAAAATTTCCAGTTGTATTTTATATCACTTCGTCGACATATTACAGCATTACCTGAACACTAAACTGACCAATGACTGGGTAAGTTTCTGGTTTACCTGCTGGCGACGAGCGCGTCCCGCCGCAAGCTGCATCCAGCGCCGTCTGAACGATCGCGTCGAAACTGACGGATTGCTTGCGAACGGAAACGCCGATATCTAGCCTGAAAACCGAAGTGCGGTATTTTTTCATTTTTTCGGCGAGCTGGTTTTCGCTAGGTTTTTTTGGGTACTTTGGGATTATCCCGTCGACCTCTCAAATTTCCAAAATAAACATTCTAAAAATTTATTTATTTAGTTAGTTAGTTAGTACAGTTAAGATCAAAATATGTTGTAAAAAACAAATACTGATCTTACAAAAAATAAACAAGAGTACAATCAATAAAACAGAGAAACAAAATATATACATTAATATTATAACATATAGGTGAATATAAAATATAGGTGAATCGCGAAGTGATATAAAATACAACTGGAAATTTTTAGAGTATTATAGCTTTAATTTTTATAGTTTTCTCAAGTGGCTGTATTCCTGAAAGTTTGTACTTTATGATTGTTCTAAGTATAGGTCAAAGATTTATTGTTAATTTATTTTTCATTGTTAATTTATATGAATATTTTGCTTCAGAAAACTGTTAAACTTGAGAGGGTGAATATGAAATAAATCAATATCGATAGATCGCGATTCACGGATAAGTCGAAAAGGAAAAGATCTACGAGTTAGATTAAATATAACGTAACCACAGGTAATTATCGATTTATATCTAAGTCGGATATCAGGAATCTTAAGAGTTAAATCGACATCATCCATATTATTTCTCAAATAACTATATAAAAATTTAAGATCATGATATAGAATACCATGTCCGATATTCATATTTTTTAAAGGAAAAGAAATGTTATGAAACCGGTATGTAAAATGTTTAAAAAATGTATTAAAAATAAATCTTTTAATAATTTGTAGTCTTAAATTTTTAGAATGAAAATTTCTTAAATTTTTATTTTGGAAATTTGAGAGGTCGACGGGATAATCCCAAAGTACCTTTTTTTGATATTTCGCAAGGAGTACCGAGTGATCATTTGGATCCGCAGAACCGGCTTTTCTACGGAATTTCCACCGCCGAAATGCAGGGTTTCTGCCCAGTGAGCGAGCGGGCCTTTCCTCCCCCGGGGGGTTATTTGGGCCCGCAAATATTGCGGACGCGAAAAAAGCTCCCTTTTTCGGCCCGCGCCCCCGGCTCAGCTACGCCTCGCTCAGCGCGAAAACGGACATACGCGCCGTTTAATTACTAAAGAAAAACAGATGTCGCTGGAGGCTTCGCGGAAGCGGCGCGTCGGCATGCGACGCTGGCGCACGCAACGCGCGGCAGATAAACGCGGCTGACGCCACTAGAAAACGAGACAAAATCGTTCGTCATGCGCAGTAGGCAATCGCTGACGTAATCAAGACATGCGCATGCGCTGTAGAAGCCGGCGCGTCGATGATCTAAATACGACTTCCGAAGAGTTTCTAGCAGAACGAATGCATAGCGTAGTAAGTCGGTATAAAAGTGGCCTACCGAGCGAAAGGTCCCGCCATCGAGTCCCGTGGAAGACAAAGAATTTATCAGACGACGAAAACTGCCTCGTATGGTACGAGAAAGAAAGTGATAGAAGACAGAAGTGTACAAAATAGAAGGGAGAGAGAATCCGTAATAAGGGGAAGAAAGACCGAGAAAGAGAATAAAAAATTTTACTCCCGCCAGATGGCGCCGCGCGAACGCGTCTCCTCTCGCGCGCTCGTCGCCAGCAGGTAATCCAGAAACTTACCAATGACTGTACCATATATAAAAATTATCGGGGATTTATTTATAACTTGTAAGGATTGTGGAATTGGATAGGATGAAGTGGTTGGAGAAAGCTGGAACGAACGGTTTCCCTTACCTGTTGATGACGTTGATGGTTCTGGAACGGCCATGTTGGATGGCTCGCAGTAATTTTTTTGTCTTCTTTAATTGGAAAAGTGTTATGGTATAAAGTGGTTGGAGAAAGCTGGAACGAACGGTTTCCCTTACCTGTTGCTGACGTTGGATGGTTCTGGAACGTCCATGTTGGATGGCTCGCAGTAATTTTTTTGTCTTCTTTAATTGGAAAAGTGTTATGGTGACTACAGTACTTGAACATTATTTTAGAAATAATAACTGTAAATTTCAACTTATGAATTATGTGTTGTTAATTAACAGTATTTATTATATTGTAATATTATTAATTTGGAAATGTAAATGTGCTGTATTTAGAAGAGCTGACACTAGAGGGATAGGTGTCCCGTTCAGAGATTGAGAGACGAAAGAAGGTTGGTGCGCGAATGGTCGACAAGGTGGACAATTGTAAAGTTCATGATTTTTATTATTAAAAGTTTGTTTTTCTCCTTTGGTACGGGACAAAAGGTTGTATTCTTTTTAATTTTTGTTCAAGTAATAAAAGTTTATATTGTTAAGTAACCATGGATTCATTCTTTGATATAATTGATACTGTTTTAGACTGGTTGGATCATAGAGTTCCATATACAGTCGATTGCAGAAAGATCCGAACATCGTTCATAGGGGTGGCATAAGAGGAAGTAGTATGGATTACAAAGTCTGGAAATTCCAGGCACAGTTACGGAGAAGTAAATGGACTCTTCTCGTTGCGGAGGAAACAGGGGATGGGTAGATTTCAGAGATGCGAAAATTTCAATGACGTAATTGACATGATTAAGTGCTATTATGCGATGTTTGCTGTATTCTTCCAGCACTTTCAGTTTTTACAAAACATTGAAAGACAATTTTAGTTTTGAATATTCTCCTTATAACTTGTAAGAACATAGTATTGAATTTCATTTCAAACTAGATTAAATTATATCGAACTTTGTATAAATTTAATAATAAAACATAAATAAGTCATCTAAATATATATGTCCCTGGAGTGATGTAAACTTTCAAAATTTAATTGTTTGTTCGCAATTCGTCGAATAATTAAAACCGACAGAGAAATGAAATGTTTATATGCTGATAACGTTTAAAACTCTCATTTACTATATATTTAGTCGCCTAAAATTTATTATTTATTGTAACATAAACTGGTAGTATGCCTCTAAAGGAAATAAATGCATGTGAAATATATAATAATTTTTGAAAACATTGACAACACAAACTCGAAAAAATTGATGTGGCTCTCAAATATTTGAAATTCTCCCATATGGGTCATAATCATATGTAATTTGGCCACTCCTGTAATATAACATGTTAATTTATACATTGATGTATAAATTAAATATGTCATAGTAATAAAATTTGAATTAGAGAACATATTAGGTTAACAAGTAACGCTAATCCATTTGACGATTAGGTTAAAAGTTAAAACACTTCTTATCTGTATTAAGAATGGTCCTATTGCCTTTCATTTAATATTTAAATTTATTTAGATATCTTTCTAAAAGTTACATAAATGAATTTCAATAATAATATAAAAACTAAGATTGATATTTAATAATTTAATTCGCGAAAATTTCATTGTTTACAAATATTTAATTGAACTCAAACTTTGATCAGCGAAATTTCAGTTCAATTAAAATATTTACAAGATTTTTATATTGTAAAACAGATCGAATTTCACATTAACCTGATCTAAAAAATAATAAATAAAAAAAGACAGTTAAAAACTTTTAGTTTTTAGCCTAATCATCAAATGTTAAAAAAAAAAATTATCCTACGCTTTATATGGGAATAGAATTGAAAATTTATTTAATTTTGGCTTTTTTAGATTATGGGATTGTTTAAAGCGTTGTATGGTACAGGTTGATAATATTACGGTTCCATCAGTTTTTCGGCATGAATGTCGGAGCACATTTTTAAATTTACCAAATTGACGCGTCATTGTTTTCTGGAGGCGCGCCGTTTATGTGTTGACGAGATTTTACTACATATCCAGATGTTTGGTCATGCTTTCAATCAGGGTTGCCAGATTGGCTTTTTTGACACCAAATGAGCTCTTTTTGGCTTTTTTAATATTAATCTGATCTAAAAAATAATAAATCAAAAAAGACAGTTAAAAACTTTAGGCTAAAAACATTAGGTTTTTAGCCTAATCATCAAATGGATCAACATTACTTATTAATAAAATATGATTTCTAATTTTAATTTTCTTAATATATTTAATTTATACATTGATGTAAAAATTAAATATGTCATATTAAAGTATAATTGAATATAAATTAATTTAAAATTGAATTTTCAAGTGGTATCAAAATTAGCTTTCTCTATAGCCCCATTCTGAGAATTTAAAGTGACCAGTGACAGTTTTGTATTCTTCTCCAAGCTGGTTTTGTTGGTTTTTCCATTGTCATATCAATGACAATTGGCAACCGTCACTGGTTTGACGATGGAATGCTTAAATTATTTTTATTTGAAATGCTGAATGTTAAATTAATGACATACCTGTAACAGTCGTCAACCAATTTGGGTAAGTGTTAGATGGAAAAACAGGTAAAACATATTTGGCTCTGATAACCTCTTTTTGTATGGTAGGAAATCCGGTCAGTCCATTTTCGTCTAAATAATCCCATCGTACTACGTCAATCACTAGAATTAATAAAGACTGGTTTTTTCCAAAAGTTAACCATTTTTGCCAGATTAATAATATTAATACGAATAAAAATATGGAAAAAGATGCGTCATTTAAACTATTCATCCTTAGCCACATAATTCTCAAATGTAGTGGTTGAAATCGCATTTATCTCTTAAATCAGGTGTGTCAAACTGGCGGCCCTTGAAGTAATTTTTTGTGACCCCCAGCGCTCTTAACTAGAATGAAAATGAGAACAATATGTTATGAGATAATAAGAAGTAATTCTCGCTTCATAGTTATGTCATATACTATGATGCATTAATTTGATTTTAATGAAATTTGTCAGTAAACAAATAATAACATTTCGTCAATCAGTAAATTGCTTCGTTTAATTTTTTATGGTTGGCGTTAGAAATTTTTTTTTAACATTTTGTCGTTTTTTCTGGCTTTTTTTTGCTTATTGGCATTATATAAAATCTTTTTCGAGGGTATAGTAACGAATTAAAATTCTGTAGAACTATTTTATTTAGTTGAATTAACATTCTGTTACAGTCTTCTATGTAGTTATTGAACATTAAAATTTCATTTGTTTTTCATTTAGTGTTTAATTTTATTTCTTTAAATCACTGTACAAATAGTCTTTTTCTGTTAAATATATACAGCATATATATACTGTATTTATATACATCAAAAATCCGGAATTCCTCATGTCCCGAGGTTGCCGGATTTTTTATCATCAACCTGCACTAGTCGCAATTTTTCGCCGCCTTATACGAATTTGCGTTATATAGGAGTTTACTGTACAGTACATTGATATGACTAAATGTATTCAAAATATAGAATCAGTTAATTCTATATTTTGAATTGTTTAAATATACAGAACAAGCAAATTTCTGAAATTTTTATCTTAACTTTTGATCTGTTTTAATTTTACTAATTTCAATAGAGTGGCCGTATCACTGAATTTTCTTTGGAAAAAAAAAATTAATTAATTCTCTGGTAATCTATTTTAACAACATTACACGAATAAAGAATAAAGATTGAAAGATCAAAACCAGTAAATCTAAGACAGAATGAGAAATGCTATTATGGAAGTACAATAAATAAGTGTTATGATAAGAAATCTTGGAAAAAATAATTAATTAATTCTCTGGTAATCTATTTTAACAACATTATACGAATAAAGCATAAAGATTGAAAGATCAAAACCAGTAAATCTAACTTGTAAGACAGAATGAGAAATGCTATTATGGAAGTACAATAAATAAGTGTTATGATAAGAAATATAAGCTACAGATTTGATTAAAAATTGTACCTTAAATATTTATTAAATTAATGAAAAAATTACAAATTAAAAAAAAAAATATTTCGAGATATGATGATAATATCCAAGAGAACTCATTGTTGAAATATTTATACAATAAATTTATTGTTGATGGAAAATTCATCGAATCTGTCATGAAAAAGTGATACAGATCCCAATTTATTTTAAATTCAAGCAAATTTAGGTAAGAGATTTGTTTCTTATTCTAGCAACTAATTTTTCACTGTTATTATAAGGAAAATTAGTGAATTTATGAAAAGAAACCATTAGAAAATATGGTTAGGAATTTTCCTCATTATTTGTAATTAGGAAATAAGGTAATTTTCGTCATTAATTATAATTATGTTGAACTTTTAACAAAATTTGAAATAGTGGGATTTCCTTATGAAATAAAAATATAGAAACCATTAGAGAGATTCGGTAACGATTTTTTTACTTTAAAATAATGTGAATTATATATACTCACAACAAAACTATTAGGCCTATCACTTATTCGGAAGCAGATGCTGAATATGCATTTATATAATCCCGCATGATTTAATGTCAATCTGATATTATATTTCGCTAACTGCTTAAATTCAAATTTTTAAATATAAATTTTCCATATAACCGATAGTATCATTTGCTATTTACTATTACCGAATTAAGAAAAAATTAAGCAAAAAATTCTTAAAAAGGATTTTCCTTTAAGTTTAATATTTACAAGAACTTCACCAGGCATCTCTATAACTATAGGATTCCCATGGCAGTGATAATTCATTGATTAAATCGTTCATATAAAATAAACTGTTGTATATTGAACGGACTAAAGTGATAACTAACAAATAACAATTTATTTGTAAACTTTCTCTTAACTACACGAGTATGTAGATTGGTCTACGTCCAACATCAAAAGTAACATTGAAAATGTTTTTACAAGTGTTACCAGATATTGCTTCTTGACTTTAGCAATCTCTCTCGATAAGTTTTACAATTTTAACAAAAATTATCTTAACTGGCGAAAGTTATCTAGCAACATTAATTGGTCTACGTCCAACATCAAAAGTAACATTGAAAATGTTTTTATAAGTGTTACCAGATATTGCTTCTTGACTTTAGCAATCTCTCTGGATAAGTTTTACAATTTTAACAAAAATTATCTTAACTGGCGAAAGTTATCTAGCAACATAAACATTGAATTATTATTCTTCATTATACATGAATTCTGCGTCATTTGTTATGTATACAAATTTATTATTATAATGGAAAACCAAGATAGTATTCAAACTTTCTTACTTCTTAATTGAAACGTTTTTACAGATTGCAGTACAACTAGAACAAATTTAATGAACATATTATAGAATATATTTCATAGATGTAGAAGTAAAGATACAAAACGCTATATATATAACAAAAATATTTAGAAAGCCAATTGTTTTCTTAAAAATTTAAAATTATTAATATAATTATGTACTATATAAATTTGAGCATATAGGCCTTTTTTAAAAAGGCCTATATGCTGCGACAATAACAATTTTTCAATAACAGAAGATTATGATGAGGAAATTCAATGAATTAGCAAACATGGTTTTATCTATAATACATATAAAACCTCTTTCTCTCCTTTGGAAACTAAAAAGTGGGAAAACATGCGACTTTATCGTGGATCTTTTTAGGTAATTAAATAAAGAAAAGATGCTTTAAAAGAATGTTTAAAAACGAAAGCAATGTTATAGTGGATGCATAAGTTTCGGTTATGTCTGTTATGCTACTCTTTTACGAAAACAAAAAGTTAATAGAGAAGACAAATTGCACTGAAGTTGCTTTTACGTGAAATAACATATTATTTTAATCGACCGCCATGATGGGGTCGACCGGGGTAAAAGCAAGCTTATCCCAACTACGCATGAAATAACATATTATTTTAATCGCATACGAATGTATGCGATTAAAATAATTAAAATTTTAATCGACCGCCATGATGGGGTCGACCGGGGTAAAAGCAAGCTTATCCCAACTACGGGTACGCCGCCATGATGGGTTGATTAATTTCATGGAACCAGAAACGGTCCCTAGTGCGTGGAGATGGTTATGTAAAGTAAGAAAAGCAGACTAAAAAGGATATGCTACGATTGGTTTTTTGACACTCCCGTAAAGGAATGTGCGGCGGTTTGTGAATAATTTTGCCTATTTATATATCATTTTTATTTTTTTTTTATTTTTATTTTTATTTTATTTTTATTTTTTAATGGTTGCTGAATACTTTGTATTTTAAATTGATGTTTCAGATTTTTTCTTGATTAATCTAAGAATAACTTGCTTAAAATGCTGTTTTAACTTTATATTGACGTTTAAAGCAAGAATGTGTGATATTTTAGTTACAAAGTAAAAAATTTTTAAAGTTGAAAAATACAACTAGGTACCTCTTATTTATTTTTTACAAGGTAGGCTTTTATGGCATTTAGAATTACATAAAATGTTATTCTATTTTGCACAGACATAATTTAGATATACAATGATTCGTGAATTTATAGTGGATTTAGCTCTATGTATTTCCGTTGGTGCAGATTACAGCCTTCCTTAATGAGATTTGTTTATCCTGGCTAATTCTCTAAAGAAAAAAAAATATAAAGCAGATTCCCGATTATCCGTGTTAAGGATTAACTTGGTAATTCCGCAAACCTTATTAAGATTAGATTAAACCAAACTACTAAAAATTATTTTGCGAACATTAGAAATAAAAACGTAATGAAAATTTGTTTATAAAAAGTTTCTAAATTTGTTTTTATGCAAATAACATGATATGTTGGAGTAGATTAAAAAAGAATTCTACATATTGAATTGTTGTTTAGTTTATTGAATTTTCCCAGATATAAAATGACATTTTGATTTTGTTACCATTTGCATTTATTTAATGAAATAAAAATTTGTTAATCTAGAATTAGCACTACGTATTATAAATGGGATTTTTTTAAAGTACAATAAAAATTACTATAAATAATTTGAAATAAAACTTTAAAATAAAATTTTCTTTCAGTTCCGATGCCAATTGAACAAAAATTTGAAGTTTTTTGCTCAAATTTTGCAAGACAAATAACTAAAATTGCTAAAGAATTAAATAACAAAAATTGAAAAATTACTGAAAAACAGTAGTAAACTATAAACTTTAATTTTATGATTAAATATTTTTTTACAAAAAATACAAAATTACAAAAAATTTTATATAGATTACTAGTAGTAAATAACAGAAAGATTTGATCAATTATATTTCCAAATTGATTCTGATCTAATATATTTGGGGGAAAAAAATACAAAGCAGATTCCCGATTATCCGTGTTAAGGATTAACTTGGTAATTCCGCAAACCTTATTTTAAGTGCATTTATCTAAAAGATTTTTAAACGCCCCGAATTCGTTTATTATATCTTAGTAATTGACAATCAAATTTAATACCGAATTAAAATTATAAATATTGCATTAATTTCTTTTCAATATTTTGCAAATAAACAAATTTCTTGTCCTTTTTCAATAAATAACAGAACATTTGAACATATATATATATACTGTGTATGCAGTTTATTTATTTATTTTTAATATTAAATGCATATTTTCCATAAATCCGATTTTTTAAAGTATTTTTTGAATTTTTTGCAGGATTATATGGGAAATCGAATATCTTTTCTTTCTTTTTTTCACTCCTCCGTATGCTATTTTAAATGATTGGTACAATTTCAATATTACTAACTTTTTAAATTTAAAAAGTTGTATTGTATTAACATATTATTAATAGGATAATTCTTGGAATTGCGAAAATTACAAAATATTGTTTTTTCTATCAATATTTTTTTCATTTTAATGCATCCAAACTAATTCAGCAATAATTCGTTCTACAGCTTTCTTAAAACAAGAGTGCGAATATTGCTCAAGTTCTGCATGAAAATCAGTAATGATCTAATGACTCATTATTTTATAAGGAAAAAAAATTTTTTTTTTTTGCAAGTTGATAAACATTCTTTCTAATGAAATTCAAATTTTATGTGATGATCACTCAATAATAATGGGCTTTATTGTAGTATAGTAAATAGTTTAAATCAATTTAGATTACAATAATTTCTAGAATAAAGATTTGATCAAACTCGAATTAGTAGGCTTAATGATAAAATTCCAACATATATATTAATTATAATATAAAAAATAAAATAAAAATCAAAAAATTTTAAAATTATAACAGTGTTTTTGATTTACTTGGTCTTGCAGGGTCATTATAAGCCGAATCATTATTTCTTATATTTATAATGTTATAAATAGGAGTTCAGTTCCTAAATACTAATTTCAAAACTTGAAAATGCCAAAATTGACTAACGAATTGGAAATAAACTAAATAAAATCTTAATAAATACTTTTTTATTATGTAGAATCAAATACAGTATTCAATATGAAAATAAAGCAGATAAAATTCATTTGAAAATTAAGTATAAAAGTTCCATTTCTATTTATGATATTCTATTATGTGCATATTTTTCATTTTTCAAGTATAATTAATTGCAAAAATTATTTTAAAATGGACAAAAATAACGTTCTAAAGTAAAAATTCCGTGTGAGGAAATATGTTGCTATTTAAACAGCGATTCTGTATACTGGCAAGTGAACTTGGAAATTTCCTGTTTTGGGATTATATTACGAGTTTGGTCGTACGCTGTCGTAAATGTTAACTGCAGACGTAAATTTAGGGATTTTAAGGATTATTTTGTGTGAAAATAATAGTAATAAATGTGGTGGACCTTAGTCGAACCATCATAAATTGAAGGGTTGCCTTACTGAAAACTAGAAAATTTTTAATAATTTTATCTGTAATTTTTTTAAGCTGTGTTCTATCGAACTTGAATCCATTTATAAACCATATATATATGATTTTATAAGCGTATATATAATTCATTTAAATATATTTAGAAATATAATAAATTTTAATTAATAATTAGATCTTTAATCTCGAAATTACTCCAAATGTAAGATAATTCTCTAAAATCTTAATTGCAACTGACTAAATTTAAAATTATTTAATATTTCTAGCAACAAAAATATATATTTTTAAAACTTTCTAAAACTCTGATCTTTCAATTTACAAAATGTAAAATAAGCTCAATAGAAGTGAACCGATTGATATGAAATCCATATATAAATAGAATATCTGCTGATCAAAGTATAGAAAAAGCATTGAAAAATAGACATGTGGAATGTCATACTGAATTCGACTATCTACCATGTGAAGTCAGACGTATAAACAAGCCTCTAGGCTACGATCATAACATATTGTCAGTATTTGCACTCCGACTTGACTTCATTTGCTATCTTTTATACTACTATTGCAGCTCTCTTTGAACTGAAACTGAAAAAATATCTATTGATCGTTGTTTTGTATGAATTAATAATTGTTTCAACTGATTTATTTAATATTTCAGGCCATTATTGGATTAAAATATTTGTAAACAGTTTCTGGATTTCTTTTCTTAATATAATTCGTAAAGAATATTATTTTTAATTTAATTATAAAAAAAGAATTAAGGTAATAGAGGACATTAATGAGAAAATTAACATCTGAACAATTCTTATAGAAAATTGCGAATTTAAATATTTTTAATTAATATATATATACGTCGATTATCGTGGGTGATAATTTGGATTAACGGCAATAACTTATTGTACTTGTCTAATTTATGACACCTTTTATATAAGTGAAAATTTTGAACATATAAACAGATGTTAGAAATAAATGTAGACACGGAAATTAAAATTTTATGAGTGATGCGTTTGTTACAGAAGAAGCTATATAAGAGAAAATACATTATATACTCTAGGGAACGTGGTCGCTACAATTTAGAGATAAAACGGGTAGAACTAAACTCTTGTATTACAACTGTTGATCAGTTATGTATAATTTATTCGTTTCCAATGAAATTTTTATGAAAATGAAATTATTTTAATAATTAAACAAAATACAAGTCACGAAACTGTAAATTTTCATGACATATTATATACAGTATATATACGGTATATATTATATATATATATCCTTAGTAATAATTGACCTACTGAAAGGTATTGAAATTAATTAATTAATTTAAAATATTAATATTAAACTATTAATTATTTTAAATGGAAATGAGTTAGGATATCTACTTTATACATATATATTTTTGAGAATAAATAATTAAAAAGTTAAAATTATATTATTGTTTATTTAACATTTATGAATTTTTTTTATTAATAATTAATTTCCAGCAGTATATTCAAAATTTTTAATATTATATAATTTATAAGTCGATGTAATTATTTTATATATATAATTTTTGGAAAATTAATAATTTGAGTCTATAAAGTGCAATATTTATTAAAGATGGGACCTGTTTCACGCAATGTATAACAACATGTCATGTAACGACATACTTCGAGAATGACAGTGACAGCGATTGGATAACTTGTCAAAAATGTTTTACAGTACTTGGTTTCATGATCAATGCGTTAGTGCATTTTAGTAAATTCGACTTTGTGTTATTTGTAAAACATCTTTTTAATTTTTATAGCAATTAATAAAAGCCACGAGGCTAAAAAATCTCATGAGTTATTATTTTTTATTCACGTCCATTTAAAATCGATATTCTGGAAAATATGAGCAACACAAACATTTGAAAATTATTAAAACTAAAATTTTTGTTATAATTCAGATAAATTGTTTAAAACGCAATTTGTATCCAAATATTTACCGATTATTAAATAATAAATAAGATATTTGCGAAACAATTTATAAGCTTCCTTCGGTATTTTTCCTTAAGGAGCCATAATCCCGCAAATTAACTAAATTAGACTACTGATGACTAATCATTAGTCATTTCCAATTAGATTATTAATAATTAATGATTATTAAATGTTTACGACTAAATAATTAATTGAAAATCTCACATATCCGTCAAAATTATTCAAAAAAATAAAATATTCATAAAATTACATTAAATCTTAAACCATAAAGTTTCATTTTTTAGTTTTTCAATCTAATATTTCCTAAATTTAAACTTATAATTGATGGTCAGTTATATATATATATATCATAACGAGGAAATGAAAAATAAAATCTAAAAACAAAACAATAAATAAAAGTGTTTTAATGCTTCTATAAATGATTCAGTGACAGTTTATTTACTAAAATATTAATGAGACATTTATTGGAGGATATCATTTATACTTTTTTTAAACAATATTATGTATTTTTTATTTTTTTAATTTAAATTTCACAAATGTCGATTTTTGCCATAAATTTTTAAATTATTTATGTAAAATTATATCTTTTACTATTATAATTATATCATTAAGAACTGAAAAATATCTATCATTATAGGCATATGAAGATTTCAATATGAATAAACTCCTATATGAGACGAGCCGTTTATTGGAGCCTGTTTATTTAAATAATTATAGCACTTGACCAAATATTTTAATAAATTAAGTTTATATTTTATATTAAATTTATATTATACATTCAAACCAATCAAAATTCGTCTTATGAAATATTTCAAGCCAACAATTAAGTACGGAATTACATTACTATCTTCATTCTGATGATTACCTAAATGCATGAAAATTGTTTGAAGTAGAGTAGTCGGGTTATGATGAGAATAAGCGTACCTGTATGTAACAACCAACAGAACAAAGATACATAAAGTTCTGTGACATGTAAACTCCTTACCTGAATTGCTGGAGCGAAGAACGAGTAACTTTACTGTTTGATCATTCTGACCGTAACCGATAATATTGCATATATTAGCAGTTTACCTTATATATACAATATTCTTTCTTCAATTTTTTTCTAAAATTGCTTCGATAAGTTTTTATTAATGATAATGGTTTTGTTCATTTTGACCCACATCAATATAATTAAATAAACTATTTTTTTTCTTTTATCATTCATCATTTTTCAAACTGCTCAAATTATACAGGTTTAAAACCTTAAGTTTGCTGAGATAGAAATAACTGCCAATCAAATGTGATATAAAAGATTAACATTAATTATTGCATGAAAGGCTTATATATAATAAATTTGATTACTTATTTAATACGATTTTCTCACAATTCATTCATTAAAATTAGAATTATCCATTGAATACTTTAAATAATTTGAGAGTAGATTTACTAATTTACTTTGAATATATAATAAGTATTGATTTACACCATTTTCGGAGATATTTTAATCTTAGTTATTTTCTGTATCCATATATAGAATATAAAATTTCCTCATATTTGTTATATTTTTTAATTAAATTATATTATTTTTAATTTTGAAAATATTTATTTTAAATCTTAAATAGTATAAATAAAACAATCAAATTATATACAATGGAGAAAATATTAAAATTTTTATCGTAAACATGTTAATTTGAATAAATGAAAATTTAGTATAGCATATTGGATTAAATTACAAATGCATCAGAATATTATAAATACTTTATAAAATACAAAGAAGAATTCAATAAGAAATCCAGTTCCCAGCAACATCAATTACTTTGTTTAGTCTGGATGGAATAGACTCAATTAAATTTTCAAAAATATCCAGTTGTCTGCATTTTTTCCCAAATTTGTTGTTCTTGAATTAAAACATTATGTGAAGGAGAAGAATCTTCCCAATTCCATTTCTACACTATTTTTCCCCATGAATTCTCTATTGGATTTAAATCTGCAGCTTTGACCAGCCAAGATAAGCAATTTATTTCTTGATGCTGTTGAAACCACTGCATTATAATTCTGCTTGGATGAACGGGACAGTTGTCTTGAATAAATGAAAAAGAATGTCCTGGAGAATAAATAGCTGACACAGTTGGCAAGAGAACGGATTCTAATATACTTATATATTGGGATGAATTGAATTGGCCATCTATTTGAAGTAGTTATCCTGGACCATGTGCAGATATCCAACCCCACATATTTATGCCTTTATAACCAGATTTTCATATATGAGCTATATTTCCAGGTGAATAAAGAGTTCCTGCTTGTCTATAACAATGAAGTTCTCCGAGAAAGTTGGAAGCAAATGCTTTTTCATCAGAAAATATCACAGATTTCCAAAACTCGTGTGTGCAGGGTAAATATTGTAATGCAAATCCTAATCTGGCTTCTTTATGAATGTTCGTTAAGTATTCTTTCATCACAGGACGATGATGTTTGAATCCAAATTTTCTTAAATGTTTCCGTATTTTTTCAGATGAGCATTGTAACTGAACTTGATGTTTAATTTTTTCGTATTTGTCAGCGATTCATTTGCGGCAGTGTTTCTGATTGTTTCATCTTGCGAAGATGATGTCTCTTGTGGCCTTCCACATCTTGATTTATTATTATGTTCTTCTTGCCATCTTTTTATCCAATTTGACACAATTTTACGATGAATGTTCATCTGTTGACTTATAGATCTCATTAATAATTGCCCCGATTCCCATAATCCTATTATCCTTCCTCTCTCTGCCATGGATAACTCTTGATGAAATCTGCTTCTAGGCATTTTAAAAAAATTATTCGAAAGTTTTCTCACTCGACTTGACTCGATAGTTATTCTTTTTTCATTGAAGTCTACAACAAATCAAAATTACACTTACAGTAATGATTACAGAGTAGTTGCGTAGACAATGCGTATTTGCATATGGTCATTCTGATGAGGATCTGATGATGTAGTAACAAATTTACATAATTTGTTATTCAATATTATATAATTTGTATTATTTCTGGATAATTTTGTATTATAAATGTAATGAAATTATTCAAAATTTTTATGATAATTTTCCTAAATGGAATCAGTGATAATCCTTATTTACATTTTTTGCTTTATTTTAACATTTTATGATGAATATATTACTAAATAAAAATGAACTCGATACAAAACAGTATTTTAATAGGTTGTTTCTGTTTAATAGCATCGAGTCTGTATGTGTTGTTTTGAATTAAAATAATATTTGATTTTATTAAATGTTATAGAGGTGCATAACAAAAATTATCCTTCACTCATAATAAACTTTTAATAATTAATTAACTTTATAGATGCAATGGCTACAAAACTGTTTAACAATTATGTCTGTTAGATTAATTAGTTAATACGAGAACTTCATTCGTAATTATTATAATATATAACTATGAGAATTATTTAATTACTTGTAACAAAAAATATTTCTTTATATATTATTATACATAAATTAGTGGATTCATTGTAATGTTTAGATTTTTGCAAACTCTTTT
>AYEL01069794.1:0-46910 GCA_000484575.1 Olivierus martensii
GTAAAAACGCTCGGTTCTCAAGCGCTATCTGCTATTTTCTTACGTGAAATAAAGTATATGACGTTAAGAAGAATTGTTTGCCTTATTCAAAAAGCACCTCTTCTTCATATGTCAATTTATTTTTATTGGTTGTTCTAGACGCCATGATTATTTAAATGTAATGAAAATAGAAAATAATAAAGTAAATGAAAATCATCATTTTGCCGCCTTTGTCAATTTGGCGCTACAGGCAGGGGCCTGCTCGGCCTGTGCGTAAAGACAGCCCTGCTTGTAACATATATAATAAAATTATTTTCAGCTGTATAAAGTTTCATGTGTTAACCTTATTAATAAATTAATTTGCATTAGGCTTTTTTTACGTTGACATCCTTATAAATAAACGTTGACATCTAGTGTTACAGAGTTTACATAGCATTTGAAATAAATTATATTGATAAATTAAAAATAGGGGGCCCTATCGACACTTTTGCGGGGGGCCTCGCAGTTTTCAGCTACGCCACTGGTCCACTGCAAATGTTTTACCAATAGAACTGTCTAATTTTGACACGTAACTATAGATTGACAAACATCTTGACCAACTGAGAAATCTTGTAAAAAAATTTGAGGATGAACATGTTTTGGTATTTTCAATTGCAGGCATGGATTGTCAACCAAGGTGAATGGATGAGGAGACATCTATAATCGAACTGATTGACAATCACTCATCTTCGCAGAATTTCCCTAAAACCATTTGTTAAAATTATCCAGTGATAAATAGCAGGTTAGAAAGGAAATATTCAGTTTTTTTTTCATGCACTAAAAACATCGTCACATCATAAACATCTCTGATTAAAAAAATAATAATAGATATTTAAAATGAAAGTTGTTTGTAAAATTTATTGATTTTTGTGTTATGTTAATTACTATATGTCGTCCTTAACTATTAAATAATATATAATTATTGCCTGAAAGATAAAACCTAACTTAAACTACCAGAAAGCCAACATCTCAGGCAGACACATCACATTGTCTATGGAATAAGTTATAAAATTATGCGATATTTGAATTTTTTTATATTTTTTTAGAACGGATATTTTAAAAATATATTCAATAGTCACAAACTTTAAGTTCAACTCATAGAAATGCAATTCAAAAGGATTTATAAAATTTCATTGAATAGTCTTTGACATATTTCAGTCTAAAGTTGTACATGACACTAATGAGGATAAACAAATTATTATATAGATAAAATAACTACCAAACAAAAAAGAATAAATAATAAAAAGTAGTTTATTAAATCGAAAATACTTATAAAAGTGTTAATAACCTTTATTGTAACAATAATAAAGCACAAACAAGTTAGCAAAATAATTTATTTAATTATCAATCAAAAATCAAGAAAAGCAATAATGAATTTATTAAACAACAGTCCAAATAGCAAAAGAAACTTTAAGTTAATTAAATTACTAAGCCTCCACTCACACTACAAAAAAAATACTTGTCGATTGGAAATTTCACTAAAATCACTAAGCCTATAACATCATTTTAAATTCAACTCTCCTCAAATTCGTTCTAGGTCGAAATTCTCCTTATAAATGATTTACTTGGCTTACCGTTAGGCACATTAGGTGCAAACTGGGACCTCACTCTCTATGGGGCAACATTTTAAAACTTTAATCCTCACAAACAACAATATAAAAAGTAATCAAGTTGTAAAATTAAATATTTATTCTTAAATATTCAATTCATAATATAAAAACTACAGGCCATTGAAAAATTTGTGAGACCTCCCACTTTCATTCGAAA
The DNA here is from genome assembly GCA_000484575.1 of Olivierus martensii. Classification (NCBI taxonomy): domain Eukaryota; kingdom Metazoa; phylum Arthropoda; class Arachnida; order Scorpiones; family Buthidae; genus Olivierus; species Olivierus martensii. Next base: position 1,786 of record AYEL01069794.1, read on the forward strand.
TATATAGAATATAAAACTAAGGAAAGAATAAACAGGAACTGCTGTATTGCATAAAATTCATGTATGTGAATGTATCACCATCGAGTGAAAAAACTATTAGGATAATAACTAAATAAAAGCAAACAAAAAGCCAAATAAGTAAGATAAATCGTTTATTCAAAAACACTTTCAGCTATCCACATTGCCTCCGATTTATCTTACTTATTTCACTTTTTGTTTGCTTTTATTTAATATCTAAAGGAAGTTTTTCATTATTCATTATGAATAATAACTATTTTGTTACCTATATCTACATATTTCACACAACTATAGAAGAGTAGAAATAGAAATAGTATTGTGGAATATTTTTTAGCTTATCACTATTCCTTAGTTTTCTATTCTAAATTTCTATCACAAAGTTATTTGTTGTTGTTAGGCATGGCTATAACTGCTCGAAGTTAACACACTCGAAACCATTGACATAGTTCTAACGTTTCGAATGTGTTAACTTCAATTTACGGTTACAGTCAAACTACGGTTTGGTTGGTTAGCAGAGACCTAGTTCTATGATATCTTTTTTTGCATATTTACAATTAATTATGTGCATTTTACATTGACTAGATTTATTGGTTGTATTACACCTTTTTTCTAATTATTACTGGCATGGCTGTTGTTGTCATAATTCATAAGATTTCTGACAATTTTTAAACCATTAGAATGCCTCTGAACAGACTTTTTACGATTTTATGTTATTCTATATCACAACCAATATTTGATGGGTGCCGCTAATTGGCTAGTTACCAGCAAAAATGAAGCCTCTGAAGTGGGGGCTGTCACTTGGTATAATACTCAATATTGGGATACTACACTCTTTTTATTATTAGAATCTGGTCATCACACTTTTAACAAATATGGAATACATCTGGCCACCAAAACAAATTCAATTTGCTATATTGTCGAATTTACCTTTGCATCCGCCATGTTGTTGGAGTCCATAATCAATGTTATGGATGACTTCGTTTTTTTACAGTGAGGAATCCATCTAGTATGTATTTTTAGATCATTGATCACAACAGATTGTGACTTGATGATGATAAGATTATATTACATGGGAAAGAAAATTTCATTCTTAATACTTTTAATATTATTTGAGAAAAGCTAATTTTGGAAATTAATGAGCAAAAAGCTATTTAGGCATATTAGATATGTTTTTTCAAAAAAAAATAAATCAAATATAGTTCAAGACAAGTATAAGATTAGTATTAATAAAATTTTACAAACTTATAGGACTGATATTGACTCAGAAAAATTTAATGGTAAAATTAAGCAATTTTTAATAATGATAAAAGGAAGAAAATTCTTCAATTAAAATATGTATATAAATTCTATTATTCAGTTAAAACAAGAATGTTTTTTCTTTTTAACAATATCAATTTCACTTTCTGAACTTTTTTATGCATTTAAAGTTTGTGTATTTTCTGCTCACTTTATAAAATCTGTAATCTAATCTGATACAAAGCAATCATTCATTAAGACATACCCAAAAGTAATTTATGAATGAAAAAGTTTTTTTTTTATTTCACATTCCTCTATTGAAGAACAAAACTTATTTTTATTCAAGAACTGAATGTTTGGAACACAAAATACTCAATGGTCAAAAATTAATTCAATTTCTAATCAAAATTGAAAATAGACTGCATATTGTCCCTCTCATGGTAAACTAGCGAAATTGAATTTATGATTAATTTTAGCAAGTACATTTTATGTGTGTATTATGTGTCAATAGTGTGGATTTACAAAAATTAATAAAAATATTTTGTGCTGTAGGAGAGTAAAAGTAATTTTCTAAATGTGTTAAGTAAAAACCATGTTGTAGAAGTACAGTGTTATACAAGAGTTTCTGCAATTTTCTAATCGTGTTAGAGCATTTGAAATAGGCATCATCAAAAATACAGATTGCTATTTCCTACAGAAACAGCAATCTGTATTTTTGATGATGCCTATTTCAAATGCAAGTGCTGAATGTTAATTTTCAATGTTGAAATGAATAAAAAAATTATTTAAGAAGTAACTTGCACCAAAATAAATAAGTGACCTATCATTATTATGCATTGAATCAGATATGGGTAATGATAATATGATAATGGACTCGATTAATTATTATGGCATTATAGATATATTTACTAAAACCAAAGCCAAGAAAAACCCTTTACTTATTAAATTTTTTTTTTTATTTAAATTTGAACCAATTTATTTTTATACCTTTTTAAGTTTAATGCATATATATATATGCCAATGTTGCATTATTTTTATTTTATTAAAATAGGTATTATGTAAACATCGGCTTTTATTTTTAATAAAAAAAAATGCATATAAATTTGATTTACTGAAATAGACTTGTTCTCTCAGGGCCTTATAATGATATTGCACCTAGGGACTACCTAGGCCCAATATCATTATGAGGCCCTAAGAGAACAAGTCTATGTAGGTAGGGACTCAAAAGTATAAATGTGGCCCTATCTACTATGATAGGTTTGCACTCAAGTTTATTTATATAAATTTATTAGACAATTTCTATTTATAATAAAAGTTCAACAAGACTGCACAAAACAAAAACAGAAAAGTAAAATGCAAAGCCTTTAGCAGTCAAAAACTTTAATCAGAAATGTTTTCAATGCACTTAGAACTTTCCTCAGCTGCTACTATGGAATTCATCCTGTTACACAAGAACAGTAATGAGTTCTGTAGTAGCAGCTGAGGAAGGCACCAAGTGCATTGAAAATATTTCTGATTAAAGTTTTTGACTGCTAAAGGGCAATTTCTTTCAAAAGGAAACTTTCAGTTTCTATTTTCTCTTCTCACAGAACAGTTATGTCATTCATATTTACAATTACAATATTTAACTTTACATTTGTAATGTTTTACAATTCCATCGAAAAGACAGAATTTTTAACTTGATTATGAAATCTATCTGGCAGTGATGATCAGAAATTGAATGATATCATGACACATGACATTGAAGTGAACTTATTGTGTTTCTTATTGTTAATTTTGAAAGTTTGAATCGGGAGTGTAAATATCTTTACCCTTAACTCAAATAAAAACCCAATAAATAAATATGATAGAAAATAAGTAGATATAAAGAAAAGGTTTGGGTTTGATTCTTCACATATTTTATGCATTTTAATTGTTTTGTTTTAATTATTTAAATCTTATTGGAAAGAATTTCAATTATTATAACATTTCTTATTAAATAGTGCAGATAGTAGTGTTTTACACAAATTAATATAGTACTACTTAGTTTTCTTTTACATATTTTCACTTATTTTCACAAATTTATGGCATTTTTACACTATTTTTATTTATTGAATTTTTGCAATTTCATTTTTTGATGGAATTGATGGTGGTGATATTTGTTATTTTGTGTGATTTTATCATGAACTTTTTAAAGTTTATGAATATTATTGGTTATTATATGTTAATCTTCATTACCTTTTTACAAATGTGTATTATATACAGTTCTTATTTTTTATAGTCATTAATATTGATGCAATTTGGTTAGGTGATTCAAATATCCTGAAATAAAAATAAAGCACAAGCTTATAATTATAGCTGTGATTAAGTTGATCAGTGATTAGTGTATTTCAAGTGCACAGAGTTAAATGATATTTATCAGAAAAGCTTAGGTAGCTCAAACTTTCCTGAACTTTTTGTTAGTTTCAGCTCATCAGCTCGAGTTTCTAAAAACACTTGAGTTTCAGTATCTTTAGTTTTTGACCAATATTATATATATGTTATGGATAGTACAAATTTAAGTGTAAAGAAAAATAAACCACTTTCAAATAAATTTATTTTATAACCTGCATTCCAGACATTTTTGTGCTATTTTATATGCTTGTCATGATTCATTTTATTTATTTAGTGACCAACTAAGAGTTGCAACTCATAATTTGAAAAACCCTGATTTAAGATAATCTGTTATATATAAATCTTTATTTAATTCTTTCTGTGCCATGATTGTGTGTAAATATCTTAATAAATTATGTGAGCATGCTATGAATGTATACAAATGTCTGATCAATTTATAAAACAAAGAATAACAAACATTACAATTGGAACTGTTTTGCTGCTGTTATTTGCAATTTATTTATGCTTCTTATTTATATAACTAGTCTCTAATGATGGTTCTTAAATACTTTTGTAGGTGTTTTGAAATAAAATTAAATAAAATAAAATTTAATAAATTTTTTTTAATTTTCAAATCAAGTAAAATCAGATAATTAAAATTGAATTTATATTTTTTAATAGGGTCAATAATTGTGTCTCATTTACAAATTACAAATTCTTCATACTCTTTCTTGGCTATGCTTTAATATATTGTGTTTTTATTGCTGCAACCACACTTCAATATTTTATAAAATTCTGGACAGTAAGTATAATTTCTATATATGAATACAGTAGGTCCCCAATTTACATGGTTTTAACTTATGTAGTTTCAGAGATATGTGGATGCCTAAATTTCTCTATTTTTGTTGAATTTCTGTAAAATACAAATGAAAATTTCATTAAAGAATTTACTTTTTTACAGAACTATCACTTATGCCCTTAAATTTTCTTATCTATGCTTAAAGTATGTTCATAAAATTTCATTTGGCCATTCTGTTTGCTAATGTGCCCAGTTGTGTATATTGAATTTAAGCATTGTTGAATTTATAGGAAAATTTTTTGGATGAATTAAAGTATGTAAGTCAGAGACCTACTGTATATTAAAAATATTTTCTATTTTTTTATTAAATGAATAATTTTCTTATTCAATACTTTGTAAAATATTTCTTTTCAGAATGATCTGGAAGGCTGGGGGAAGTTTCATATATTGTTTCTTTTCTTTGTTTCTGTTATGTTTGCTATTAGTTTAATATCACTTTTTGGTTATCACTGTTACTTGGTATCAGTTAACAGATCCACTCTTGGTATGTGTAATTTTTATTATTGAAATTAATTTTGTATTTTAATATTAAATGTTTTAATTAAATTTTAACTAAAGTAAACTATACAATAAATTGAAAATAAATTAGATGTATAATGAATAAGTATTCATTATTCAAGGAATCTTTAAACTGCATATTGTTTACTTTTTGTAAATTTTAATATACATTGGAAAATGGTTAATATGAAATGATTGGAACTGCCAAATTTTTTATGTTAACTGAAGCTTCATGTTAAGAGAAAGATTAAAGAAAAGTTGAGAATATTTCTCAAAGTTTATTCCATGAATCTATAATGATATTCTATAAATAAAATTGATATTTTTTAAATTTTCTTATTCCTAACATATATTTAAAAATGCATATATACAGGGTGGCGCAAAAGTACCTTCACGATTTTAAATTAAAAAAAGTATATGAAAAGGTAAGTAAATTTATATTTTGAAACTCATAATACAAAGTGTGTTTCTGGAAGTTTTTTCAACTATTTACGAAAAATGATATCTAACAAATGATATCCCCTTTTGCGATGACAAATATGTGCTCTTTTTAGCACATCTTCCATGACCTTTCGTAAAGTGTCTTGAGATAATCCCCAAAATCTCTCGCCTAAGTTATTCCAAGTATTGTGGCTTGTTTACATAAACCCTTTCTTTTAGATAATCCCAAAGAAAATAATTTGGATCAGTGAGATTTGGAGATCTTGGGGGCCATCTCAAGTCTCCGTTTCTCGAAATTAATCAATTCAGGAAATGTGTCTTAAAAAGAGCAATTGTAGCTCTGGCAATATGGGCAGTGGCACCATCTTGTTGAAACCAGATGATCTTCTTGTGGAGAAAAATTTTCCAGCATTCCCTGTATCGATCTCCATTTAACGATAGTGTGTGACCAACTTCATCTTGGAAAAATAGGGCCCAATTATTCTTTGGGCTGAAATTGCGCACTATATCGAAACTCCCAAGTATTTGTTTTAATCTGAAAAAGAGAAACTCAATAAATATTAATTCCAGAAAGAATTATTGAAATTAAAAATCGTGAAGATACTTTTGCGCCACCCTGTATATATATTTAAAATTAATTTTAATTACTGCTTATTTTCTGAACTGTACAATTACTGAAAAATCAAAAGCACTATTTGCAAGGTGAAAAATAGTTACTAAAGGGCTCGAGTAATATTAATTGTAGTTTGTGTTTGGTGCAGTCTAATTGAACAATTATTATAAATAATTTAATTTTACTTGACTAACTTATTTTTTTAATTTCCTACTGCACAATTATTAAAATACATATTGTATATAAATAAATTATAAACTTATTTTTAAAATTAATTAATTTAGTTAAATTATAATTCCTTTAGGTTTTAAACACTAAACATTAGGTTCTAAATTGATGTAAATTCCAGTGTGGAATAACGTTTGAATAGTATGTTATGTAACTAGTGTTAGCCATACTGAAGAGGGACGGAAGAATAGTATGTTATGTAACTAGTGTTAGCCATACTGAAGAGGGACGGAATACGTCCGAAAACATTATATGCAAATAAAACTATTTTTCACCTTGCAAATAGTGCTTTTGATTTTTCAACATTCATATAGTAGCAAGTGGTATATTGATATGTTTCTGTACAATTACTTTCATTGACGAATAGATAAACAGCTGCTTTAGCATATGTTTCTTTTCCAGAATTATACCTTAACTAAATTAATTAATTTTAAAAATAAGTTTATAATTTATTTATCTACAATATGTATTCACAATTTCAGCCCAAAGAATAATCGGGACCTATTTTTTCCAAGATGAAGTTGATCACACACTATCGTTAAATGGAGATTGATACAGGGAATGCTGGAAAACTTTTTTCCACAAGATGATCATCTGGTTTCAACAAGATGGTTCCACTGCCCATATTGCCAGAGCCACAATTGCTCTTTTGAAGACACATTTCCCGAATACAATATGTATTTTAATAATTGTGCAGTAGGAAATTAAAAACATAATTTAGTCAAGTAAAATTAAATTATTTATAATAATTGTTCAATTAGACTGCACCAAACACAAACTACAAGTAATATTACTCGAGCCCTTTAGAAGTCAAAATATTTTTATTCAGTAACGTTTTCAACGCTTTTGGCATCTTCCTCAGCTGTTACAATCTTACTAACCCTGCTATACTAGAGCAGGAGACATAATTACATAAAACAAAGATTTAAAAGGCAGGTGTACATCTGGAGGTGCTCCCCTTAGCACCTCCTGCCAGCAACATTTCCCGAATCGATTAATTTCGAGAAACGGAGACTTGAGATAGTCCCCAAGATCTCCAAATCTCACTGATCCAGATTCCAAATCTCACTGATCCCTTATTTTCTTTGGGGTTATCTAAAAGAAAGGGTTGTTTATTTATTTATTTATTTATTTTTTCCCTGCTTTATTCCAGCATGTAACCAACATGTACACTTTGTTCTTCTGTCAGCATGTATTCAACATGTATACCTTGTATTCTGTTTTTACATTTTGTTTCTTGTATATTTATGTTATTTTCGAATAAAGGGGTGACGGCCACTCTTCTATTTCCCGTAGTGCCTACCCACTTCTCTGGTAGGAATCTTTAATCTTTCCTGAGTTCTCCTTTCTTCTTCTCATTTCTCCTTCCTACTTCAAGGGACAAGCCATTAGGTAGTGCCCTCTAATCTTACCTGCAACCGATGGGGTCGACCGGGGTAAAAGCAAGCTTATCCCAACTGTGGGTTCCCGGTCCCCCGGGTGGCGACCCGACGGGTACGCCACCTTGATGGGGTCGACCGGGGTAAAAGCAAGCTTATCCCAACTGTGGGTTCCCGGTCCCCCGGGCGGCGAGCCGACAGGTACGCTGCCTTGATGGGGTCGACCGGGATAAAAGCTAGCTTATCCCAACTACGGGTTCCCGGTCCTCCGGGCGGTGAGCCTACTGGTACGCCGCCTTGATAGGGTCGACCGGGGTAAAAGCTAGCCTATCCCAACTACGGGTTCCCGTTCCCCCGGGCGGCGAGCCGACGGGTACTCCACCTTGATGGGGTCGACCGGGGTAAAAGCTAGCTTATCCCAACTACGGGTTCCTGGTCCCCCAGGCGGCGAGCCGATGGGTACGCCACCTTGATGGGGTCGACCGGGGTAAACGCTAGCTTATCCCAACTATGGGTACCCAGTCCCCCGAACGGACTTGGGTAAACCTCTCCGAAGAGGACTCATCTTGACGTGGTGGAGAGACCTAGGCGGCGAGCCGATGGGTACACCACCTTGATGGGGTCGACCGGGGTAAACGCTAGCTTATCCCAACTGTGGGTACCCAGTCCCCGAACGGACTTGGGTAAACCTCTCCGAAGAGGACTCATCTTGACGTGGTGGAGAGAGTTATTCTTCCGAGACAATATTTCTATCATCTGAATAAGGGCTATTGTCTAAAGAAGGAAACTAAGCAGTTCTCAGGTACATAACCGAAAAATTAATTTTAGCTAAAATTTAAAAATTTTTCACTGTGAAAATGATTTGCATAAACTTTAAATTTTTGAAAATGCAATTTTTTAAATTAAACGATATACAAACAAGTATGAAAACACTGTTAAAATTTTAATAGCATTTTTTTTATCATGGATGTAGCATATACTCTATTTTCTATGGTTATGTGATTTTTCTTATTTATTGTAATCTATCACCATTTTATTATGTACACATCGTTCTAATTCGTCGAAAATGCAATTTTTTAAATTAAACGATATACACACAAGTATGAAAAACACTGTTAAAATTTTAATAGCATTTTTTTATCATGGATGTAGCATATACTCTTATTTTCTATGGTTATGTAATTTTTCTTATTTATTGTAATCTATCACCATTTTATTATGTACACATCGTTCTAATTCGTGTAGAACTTAAGAGGAGAATAAATGATCATTACTGAAACAATCAACAAAATGAATTTTTGTTGATTGTTTCAGTAATAATTATTATTTTTTGATTAGTTGATGTTTATTTCTGTTCTCAACTATCTCTGTTGTTACAGTGCGAGAATACGCGTATCTGTGTTTTTAACCAACTGCAATTTTTCAGTATCCAGCTCATTTTTCTGCTTCTTCTTTAAAAGAGAGAGAGCAGAAAAAAGAGGCTGGATTTCTTTAAGGATGAAAGTTTTCAAGTATGTTAGGTAAATAAGTTTTCACTAAAATTAAATTTAAACCATAAATTTCCACCAGAATAAGATAATTTTTTTAATACAACAAGAATGTAAAATCTTTAATACTAAAACCTCTTTAATTCCATATTGATTAATTCAAAGTACTCATTAATTCGAAGTAAACAGATAATTTTTTTAATACAACAAGAATGTAAAATCTTTAACACTAAAACCTCTTTAATTCCATATTGATTAATTCAAAGTACTCATTAATTCGAAGTAAATTATTCTTTATCTTTGGATTTTTATTCTGAAAGACTCGGATTCGAGTTTCGAATCCTGCTTTGAAAATATTTATCATGGATCCTGTCCGGCCCTTCGATCCCCGTTTTCCACAGTTGGCTGACCTTTTCTGAAGAGTGGGCAGCGTGTAGAAGGGTTTGTTTCGCCCCGTCATTTAAACCTACTCTAGGACACACCGAGACTTTTCTGCGCAGAATAGCAGAAAAAGCTGAAAGAAATTTATACATATCTAGGCAGAAACGGCGGAATATTGACATTAGCTCAGTTCAACTTTCTCATTCTGCTCGACGTTTCTGCCTAATTACATCCAATTGTAGCATTGTCTATACAAGACGTCATATAACGCATCAACAGACTCGTATTCACACCGTGTTCATATCGTTTTCCAAATATCTTGCGAGCCAAAAAAGCCTTTTCTTCTTTTTCAATTGCATACGCATAGCATATGTCAAAAGTTGAACTTGATTGTAACCATACTAATAATCCAACAGCAGGAAAATTGTTAATCTTAATGGAAACAACTTCTGATCACATTTTTTTTAACGTCACTTTCCATTCTGGGAGAACACTAATGGCCGATTCCACCATTGCGATGTTACTTTAACAACGGTGTCACTGATTGATATTGGGCAAATTTTGTTCTATCAATCGTTGTTAAACCTAACAGTGGTCTCGACTATTGTTAAGACCGATGTCAGAATATTCAAGCACAGCAAAACATTCTTTAGTCCGATATATCTTTTATTATGCTAATAAAACTAAAAAAAAAATTGATATCTGAATTTAATAATATTGAATTTTATTTGCTTTTCAAATTATCAAATTATAATTACATATGTCAAGTGATTAAGCGTTTTGAAATAAAATTATTAATACTGCATTTATGAATATTATCTTCCTCTCGGGTTCTTAAAAATAGTAGAGATCGGTAGATTATATGAATTAATTTGTCAAAGGAACTGTGAATTTTCCAAGATATACGGTTATTTATTTTTGAGATAAATCTTTACTAATGGATCGTACATTTTCATTTTTTAACATATATTCGGGAATTATATAACATATATTTTTTAACATATACTCCCTGCTCAAAGAGATTCTTTGCGCAGGGAGTATGTTTTTGGAAAAAGGGCTTATCAAAAGGAAATCAGGAATAGTAAATCGCGATCATAGAAGGAGTTCTGTGATGTGGAGGGAAATCGTGACCCTTGGGGTAAAGTGTATACATTTCTTAAGAATTCTAATAATAGGGCTATGCCTCCGACCCTATTAACTGACGCTGATGGCAATGTGTGCTTTAGTTCTGACAGGGCAGTTGGAGTCATTATGGATTATTTTTTCCCTAGGGATGATCTCGGCCATGACAACACTACGCATCAGCTAATTCGTTTCTGTGTTAAACAGCCTTATGTTGCTGAGGCCGATCTCCCGTGAGGAGATTCATGGGATTGTTAGTGGCTTGGCTAATAAAAAGGCGCCTGGGCATCCTTTCGACCTCCTATATTTAGATATGGTCCTGATAAAAATGGTTTTAGCCTGGGTAAATATGCTAATTTTATTGAAGTTTTTGGAGAAGATAAGCAAAAATGGTTTTTACCTTTTGCCACTAGGTAATAATTATAAAATAAATATTAATTTTATTTTTAAATTTAGATTATATATTGCAGAAATCAGACTTATTATTTAATTATTGTTATAATGACTATAATATAATTTGTCCACAAATATTAGAAGTAACAATTTCAGGTTTCCTTCGATTTACAAAAGTAATTGAGACTCTGGAAATTGTGTATAAGGTAAAAATCATAAATTAAAAACTTTTCATTAATTTCAATATAAAAATTTCCAGTATGTTCTTGGGTATACCAAAAAGTCACTACTATTTTACCTATTGATATTAAAGCATTCCAAAGATATTATTTTAAATATAATAATGCATGGTTCAGTGATTTATAGTAGTTATTAACTGTTTAGTTTATTAATTTATGATAATTCTTATTATCTATTTATTTCTTGATATTCAATTATGAATTTCTGAGCTGCTAAATTTTGATTGAGTTTTGAATGTAAGCCTAATTTAACAGCATTTATACTAATGTAGCTTTATTTAAAAATTATAAAATTTTTTCAAATATTGATCATAAATTTATCTGTAATTCTTAAAAGTTTTCAGTTCATTGATAAGAAATGATTGGTACATTATTAAGTTAATCAATTTTTTATAATAGTTACAAAAGTTTTTGAAAAATGCAATATGTAGATTATAGCTACTTGTATGAAACAGTTTGTATATCATTTATTATAATTATGATTTATAATAAAAGATATATTAAAAATTTATATATTATATCTGTGATGTATATTATTAAATTTGATAGGTAAATATATTTGATGCAATCAATGATGTGAATTAGCAAGAATATTATTTTATAAAAACAGTCAATCATTCTTATTATTAAATTAATAAAAAATATCTGAATAATGGAATTGTTTTGGCAAAACAATTTGAATATCTAATATGCAAGGAAATTTTATTAAGCTATAAATTATAATGTATAAATTGATTGATGTTGAAATATCTTTTGTAAAATCAAAAATAATTTTTGCAAATTAAAAAAGTGGTTATACACCTGCACAATTGATTAATATAAAAATTTGTAAAACAAGTGTTTGTAAATCGAGGGGTAACTGTATTTTTTAAATTTTTATGTACTCATTAATAATTGAAGGGTTTGGTGCAAGAACCAGTTAAGTCACAAAAAGCACATTTCGAGAATATGAATATGTATTTGGACTTACCTTGGTTTTTGTATCAAATATATAAAATTTGACATATAACTTGTGAAAGAGGACGTAAATAACATGACAACAAAATATAAACCAAACTTGAATCATAAGTTATCACTATGTTTTTATATTTGATTCATACAATAACTCATTTTCAACGAAAAGTGGACTTAACTGGTTTTTGCACCAAACCCTTCAATTTCTAAATTCTTATTATCTTCATATAAAACAATGAAGCTGTTTTTATTTTCTTGATAAATTATAAATTATTATGTAATAATTATTTGTTTTTCTATATTTATTAAACTTATTATTGCATGTTTAAAATGAAAAATTTGCATTTTAATTAATTTTAATAATTAAAATTTTACTAATTTTTACTAATCAGTATATTTGATCTACAATAGTGAAGGTTTAACTATTATCAAAGAATGAGAACAGCTAATTTTGCTGGTTTACAATAAAACATGACTTTATTTATAGATAACTACGCTCTTTGTTGCCTTTGAAAATGCATTTCAAATTTTGTCCTCCAGTCCATTGACAGCAATTTGTTGCAATTATAATTATAACATCATCACAATTCAATATATATTAGAATCATAATAAAATTTTTAATAATTTTAACTAAATAACAGGTAGCTAATAATTTTTAATAATTATTAGTTACCTATTTCCTTGACTTGTTAAGCATGCATGATTTGTTATGTTTATTAATCCAATTGCTTTTTATAAATGATAGATTTTGATATTTCCTGTACCAGATCACTGTAGTTTAACCTCGATGATCAAGGTGATCAATGATCATTTTAAATTTAGTCCTGGAATAGATAATGTAACTGTTTTCAGAGATATATTGGAATAGGCATTTCTTTAAATTTAAATTATTTATTGGCTTGATTGGTAGGGAATTTTTAATAGAAATAATTTTGAAAGATGTTTTAATTGCTAACTTATGCGACTAATTATTTTAAAAGGAAATTTTTAATATTTATTTATTATTATGTCTGTATTTAGGTACATAGTTTTTTTCAGTTGTGATTATTTCTAAATGTTCCAAAAAATTTTCTGATATAGTTATTAGTTTTAGTATGTAGGAATTTGCTTTATTTTGTTGTTATAGAACAGTTTTTTCTTTAACATGCTTCATTACAAATTATATGAAATGTAATGAAGACTTATTTAAGATTTCATCCAATGCTCTCTAATTATATCTTTCCTCTCCACTATACTTTGATCATTCAATGTCAGTTTGCTTAGCTATCTTTATACAGTATAAACAGTTATAAAAAAAATGAACAAAACTAAATTTTTTTTATCAACTAAATTTTTATAGCAATTGTTGTAAAGCATAAAATATGAATTAGGCTTATCTATAAAAAGTAATGTTTATTTTTGCTTATTTATATTTATTGGTAATTTTATTCTGATATATTATTTATATATTTACTTTATTATATGAATATTTTTAATTTTATTTATGATAAAATAAAAACATATTTATGAAAGATTTATCACAGAAATGTTTATATTTTAAGTATAATTAATTTCGATGTTAGTTATTATTATTTCATCATAGCAGTATAAATATTTAAATAGAAAAATATATTTTCATGTAAATACGCTTATGCATGTTTTATATGTTCATCAGTACGAAGATACCCCTGTTTTTATTTAATTTTTATTCTTCTTCTCAAACAAAACAGTATATCAAAAATCAATAAACTTGATTAATAGAATAAATTAAATATGTATTTTTTATAAAACAAATACATATAAATAAACTCTCAAAAATATATATGTGGTATCTGTTTTGGTTTTTATAAATTTAACATTTTGTTATTCAATAGTTATATATATCAATTTTTTTTTAATTTTCTTTTTTAAAATTTTCTTATAATAAAGTAGTTATTTTTTTAAAAAAGATCAATTCTCATAATTGAATCTTTTCATTTGGATAGAGAATTCGATTAAATTTTAAATTCTGATCATAAAAGAGGGAAGATTTCAACCCTTATCTAATGGCTTTACGCCCTTCGATGGCATATGGGTGATGTCAAAATAGCAAAGTGCTATTCTCAAGAGTTGCAGATAAACTTTCCAACCTTATATCATGGAACTTTACCTATTTTTTTTTTTTTTTTTTGAACTAAAAAAAGGCAATTATCAGATAATCCTAGCGGATTTTTTTGCTTAATTAAATTAATGTTAAAAATTAAAATAATCTAATAATTAAATTCGTTAATTTCAAATTAAATTAAAAAATAATTAATTCGAATTTAAAGATTATAAATTCAATATGTAAAATGTTTAACTTTATTCAATCTTTTTTTTTTTACTTTATATTTATTTTTTTATAAAATATTAAATTTTATAAATTATTATAAATTAATAAGATATAGACAAATTTACTTTAATATTTTAATTAATTAAAACGAATTTTATTATAATAAAAATTGAAATACTGTATTTTCAAATAATATCTTAATACAAGAAATATTTAATGAAATTCTTTAATCATTTCTACAAAATATTTTTATACGAGCAATAAAGAAAAATTAATTTTATAAGTAATAATTAAATTGAATTCTATAATTTAATTTATTCAAATATAGACTAAACTTCAAAATTAAAAGTTGAAAACATCATTCAGTTAGAATAATGTGAAAATTCTTTAATGAATCGGTAAGTTTTAAAATTATATTTTGTTTTAAGTTAGGATAAATTGTTTTTAATTTTTATAACAGTAAAATTAGATTAAATCCATTAACTTATTCTAATATTTTGCAAAATTGCATTTATTTAATCATAATTTTCTAAGAGGCGTTGATTAATTTTATATTTTCTGTACTCCTTAAGTTCAGTTTATTTTATGTGATTAAACATGTAAATAAACTAACTTAAATACTTATTTTAAATTTAAAATGTTTGTTTATGGAATTGTATAAAGCTTAGTATTACAAACAGTAAAAAATATTGAATTTTTCAATCATAAAAATCTTATAATTTATTATTATTCTGTTCACAGTATACATACTGATAAGCAGTTACTGGTAAGAGATTTTTTTTAATATAGTTTTTTTTATTGAATAAACTTGATATATTTGAATTATACAAAACTCAGATGACCATAATTTATTGCATAAATGATGTAATTATATAATTCTGTAACCAGTTGTAAAGATACAATAGATTTATGTAATAGGTATTGTGCTGTAATAGGAAATTCAATGCAGCATATTTATTCCTAACACAGTACTGTATAGTATATACATTTGTATGCTAATATTCAATAATAACATAAGGCAGAATTTACATTTCCTGAATCCTGTTTTAATAAAGTGCATACAACAGTTAAATTATAATAATTCTAATTAGTTTTATTAAATTTATGAAAATAATACCTAACATATTTATGAAAGATAAATAAACTAATAAATATTAAAATATTAAATATTTTATATTGCGGTAAATTAGATTATATTAATTTTATTGATTTTTTTATTAGATTGGTTTTTTTTTGTTTTTGCATATTTGCCAGAAATAATTTGGATTTTTTTATTAGATTGTTTTTTTTTGTTTTTGCATATTTGCCAGCAATAATTTGTTTTTGTTTTTTTTTAACATAATTGAAATATTTCGTATTTAAAAAAATATTTAAGCATTCTGGTTAGATATTTTTAATTTTTTATCCTAGAATTAAAAGTTGAATTGCTAAGAAAATACTTAAATTAGATTTTATATAACTTTTTCTAACGTGCAATAAAAATATTCTGTTAAAAACGACGAAAAAAAAGCTAATTTAGAACAATAGTAATAAAAAATTTAATATCTGGTAAAATTTAAACTAGAATTTCATATTTTTACGATAAAAAAAATTTAAAAAGAAGATGATGGAATGATAAGAAATATTATGTAATTCGTGACCTTACTCAAATATTAGCAAAATATTAAAAAAAAAAAAAAATCGATAAACTATCTTTAAAATTATTAGAAAATTCAAAACCGTTTCAATTACCATTATTATATAAAAATAATAGTGCCATGTTAGTCATAAGGAGTTTAGAAACGTGACAATTGCTACGAAAAATACATTTTTGGATAATCTTTACGATTTCAAATATATTATAATTGTATGAGAAAAATCATAAAGATAAATAATGTTTATTGACATTCATTTTAACTCCAGTTTCCTTCTATATGAAAAGGATAAATATCGAAAAGAGATTGAATACACGTATGATGGCGAGATTTATCTTCATATCAAATTTCAAAGTTTGATGATAGTTATGGTTTCGTGACGTTCGAAAAAATGATGATTAAGTACCAAATAAATACTAAACTAGACGAAATTTTAATTCTGCAGTAAGAAATATTTTATTTTTGACAAAATAAGAAAATTTTCGAAACGAAATTATTAAATCATTTTAAAATTTTATACGGAATATAATATTGCAAATGATTCACAATTTAATACTCAAAATAAAACCTAATTTAAAACAAATTTACGAAATTTATATTTCGTTTATGCATTTAATGATATGTAAATTGAATTAATATATATTTATTACATCATTAATTTCTAATTAAAAA
The DNA here is from genome assembly GCA_000484575.1 of Olivierus martensii. Taxonomy (NCBI): domain Eukaryota; kingdom Metazoa; phylum Arthropoda; class Arachnida; order Scorpiones; family Buthidae; genus Olivierus; species Olivierus martensii. The sequence continues at coordinate 18,583 of AYEL01069794.1, forward strand.
CTAGAAATCAATGATGTGAGTTCAATAGAAGAATCCAATCAATGCAGGAACTAGAGCAGAAATAAAGATTGGTACAATGTTAGAAGTTTATCAAGAATACAGTCAAGCAACTTATAAGAGTTTTTCCCCTTTATTTTTCTGCCAAAAAATCATTGAAAATAATAAATACGTTGTTACTGTATCCTACTTTAAAATTTTAATTTTATAATTAAAATCTGCTTAATAATAATTTTTTGTATGCGAATTTGAGAGAAGTCGTCTGACTTAAGTTAAAATGAGATTAAAAAATATTTATTCCAACTATTGAACTATTGAACTAACAGATTAAAAATTATTTATTCCAACTACTGGTTTGAAGTAGTCTCTTGTTTTCAAAATATTCATGTTTTTGAATATTGTAGAGATAATATATTGACATTCTTATTTTATATTCAATCCTACACTACTTGACCTTTCATCAACATCAATATTTTCGTTGTAATTGTTAAATGTATTACTATAATCCGGAAATATATAATTAACTTTTGCATGAATATATAAATTTTAATTCTTTCGAAAAATAAGAAATCATGTTTGTTTTACAAAATTATATTTTAAATAATGAAATATTTCGTTTATTTAGATTAAGTAAAAAAATTCAATTTATATACTTCTTTAATTTAAACAATGCTATTTATTTATTTATTTATTTGCGTTAAAGAAAATGATTTTTTCTGTTTTTTATTTAGTTTATATATAAAACAAGTTTCATCTTTTCAGTTTGATAGATTTAAATGGCACTTAAAAATATAACAATAATTTTAATTAAATCTAGTAATAGTTTTATTAATAATTAATTAACTAAAATATTTAACGAGTCGACATTTTATTTTATGTTCTAAACAAAATTATAAATTTCCAAACCATATTTCTAGATTAGACACTTTAATGTTATTTAATACAGAATTTTAAAAAGATATATGGCGATTCTATTCTAAATTTATGTTACTGCATACTGTATCGAAAAGTTGCTGCAATACTAATTGCAGTGCTGCATTTCTAACTGAAACACTTCCATAAATCAAAGCACTTCTTGCAACATACCTGAAGCTATTTACAATAGATGTCACATAACCACATACATTTGTTTTGAGATACATCCCGTTTGAGAATAGCTTTAAATGATTACCCAAACAGAACTAATAAATATAAATATACACTGACTGATACGATAAATACAAATACAGTTATTTGAATAGCGAAAATTCATGATAATAGTTTTCTGTGGACTTTTGAAAAATTTTTATTTATTTCTCCCAAGTTTATCATTTTGAATTTCTAAAGTATATAATTGGTAAATGATTATTTAATACTAATAAATTTATTTTTAAAAACTTATTTTCGAGATATATACATATTTATTTTCCTCTTATATGTTTTTATTCTTCGCAGAGGAGAACTTAACGTTCAATACATCATAACAATTTATGACAACTCTCTACATACTTCAACAATAACTCACTGGCTGATAGTTTCTATCCATCACTCTTTTCATTTCCATTTCCTCGTTGAACAATTTCAACAGTTTTAAAATATTCTTTTGAGAAAATTGGATTTTATGCATTAAAAAAAAAATAAATTGTCAGATAAGCTTAATAAAATTTCATCAGAGTGTTTTATTATACAGAATATATACTGAATATATATATATATTTATTTACAACAGGACATATTTTTTAGGCACAGTCATTAAGAATTATGATGCTTTCTAAAATACAGTATACATATACATCTTTCTTTTGTCAGAAAATCCAAAATTTATAGAGAAAAATGATCTTAGATAAGAACAGGCAGCCATATCGTTTCGAAAGAAATTTTAATCGTTTTGGAATTTATGATCGATTGGAAAAGAAATAAACTGAAATGCTATAAACAGATATAAGTTATATAATTACCAGTATATAAAAGTATCAGTGTCTATTTTGGTGTTAAAACAGCAATATAACTTTTACGATAGAAAGTGATTTTATTACGGAGTCGAGGGACTTTTTTATAGCTTCTACTAAATATGGCACTTAGGACGTATAGAAAATTTTAATGAGAAAAATAATGAAAAGTATTGAGATAAATTAAACACTTACTAGAATATAATTTTAACCATAATTTATTGCTTTTAAATATGGAATCGATATCAATTTATTTAAAATTAATGATTTATTAATATATAAGCGATATAAATCGATAATTTCGTTTTATTTTATGCAAAAATTTTGCAAAGTTTAACTTTTAAGAAGTGTTCAGAATATCAGTTGCTATGACTACATCTTATCGACTTATCCAGGCGAATGACATAGTTGCAGTAACTGTGAACGAAATTAAAGCTGTTTCTATTGATTATTCGGTCAAGTTTTATAGATCCTGATGGTCGTACAATCAATTTGACTAACGACGTAGGTGACACCGGATGACATCATTGATTTCTAGTATCCCTTCAGTTCTGGTAATTAGTTGCATCTAGCAAACTCTTTGATTCCGTTCTTTATCGTGAGAGCAAAGAATGTGTTTCTATCCCCCAAATGATTGACAAGAATACCGTGTCAATCATTGTTGGTAAGATATGAATGGATGAAAAAAAGTAACGGCAATCGATAATATGCTGCGATGAATACATTCATCAATAGTTAAAATAGTCTAAAAATCGATTCTTCAGTTAGTAGTAGTAGTAAATCAATTATTTAAAAATCTATCTTGAGATAGCAAAAACAATTCGATTGATTATCGATATTTAAAAATAAAAAATTACCGATACGTAACAGGATAAAAATTAAATATAGTCAATAACGTCAGAAAGTCATAAAACGTAATTAATAATATCTAAAGTGACAATTTATATTTTGTTCATACTTTTGATAAACATTCAGATGATTTATTAGCAATTATTCTCGTCCAGTGAAGCGTCAGTTTTAACTTCATTAAGAGCAACATCGTGCATCTAAAAAAAACATTTAAGCCGTTTTTTTCTTAATTCAAAGTCATCATGGTTTGAAGTACACTCGTAAATCGCTGACTTTCATTCAATCGTATAATTATAGAAAATTAAATTATAAAAATATATACAGGGGGAAAAACTAGTTTATGATGCTATGAAAAAAATGGATTATTTTCCTATTTATATCGTATAAAATTATTAATTTGGTAATTTTAAATATTTTTCATTACACAAATTTTATTTCGAATGAACATAATACCGAATATGATACAAAAATGTAATTTATAATCCTATTGCAAATCGATTTATTTTTAGTTTTATCGCAGCTGAAAGTTTTAGTATTTTTTATTTTTATTTCTTTTTATAAAGAGTGATCGACTTTGCCGATTTTTTGAATTTCCTTTCATTAAAATTTTGAAAAAGTATGACTCCACCAGTCTAATATAGTTTCATATTGATTTATTATTTCGATCTATCTCGTAATAAAGTTTGAATATTGCACGAAGTAACGTTAGTTAAACAGAAACATCCTAATTCTTTTTGTTCTTTTACAAGAGAAAGAAGGAAAACAAATAAAACTGAATAGAAAATAAATTCAAAATAATGAAGTCGAAATGCTAAAAGCAGCATTCAACGTTTTTAAATTACAAATAAAATATTGTAGCACGCAAATTACTGGACATTAAACAGAGATTACGTCATTCATGATCCTGCTTTAATCACACAAACTTCATTGTTAGAATACATACCCTATTGTTTCGCTGCATTTAACCGCCGGATATAGATAGCGGGATGTTAAAAGATAGACTTCTGAAAGTTTACTATTGAATCACTTAGCAAAATATTTTCATGTAGAAAATTATGAAATGTTCTTTTTAGTAAAATAAATTGCACAGAACTAATATGTTTATTCTATTTATGATCAAAAATTAAATGTACAAGAACAACAGAGTAGATTATTCTTTCACAAAACACGTAACAAATATTGTATAAACAAAAGAGAGAAGAGGAAAAATAACAAAAAAATAAAGCATTTATTGTAACATCTCAAGACTCACATAACAAACTGAGATTAGCAAATTTTGTTTTTGTATTTATTAAAAAAAATTTAATTCCTAGATTAATGTATACGAAAAAATTTCATTTATCTTTAATATGTCTTTGCTAATATTTTTATAGCGAATCGAAATCGCGCTAATCGAGGCCTATCTGTATTTATTAATTATAAGTACTATAATTTCTCAAAAACAAAATCAACATAAAGGTATCTAATCAATAACGCGTTATATAAAAAGCGCAAAATTTATTTTTATCGAATTAACTTTGTTACGCGTCTTATATACTGAAAAAGCGCAAAATTTATTTTTATCAAATTAACTTTCTTACACGTCTTATATTTATATTAATTCATCTATAAATCGATGGCAGACATTATATAATGAAGCGTATCGATTATATACAGCATAGATTAATGTTTAATTTTTACAAAAATCATAATATTGAACACATTAAAGAATTACTAACTGAATATTCTTTTTGTGGAGTGCCAGACTTCATAAAAAAAAAAAAAACGTAAAATTAGCAATAAATTGCTCCAAATTCTTAACTTTTTAACATTTAACTACATTATAATTAACTTTTTGCCTCGCACACTCGTATTTATATTTTAAAATAATTTACTTTTGCCTCGCACACTCGTATTTATTCATTTTAAACAGTTTTAAAGAATATCGTTGCCTCGCACACTCGTATTTATTCATTTTAAACAGTTTTAAAGACATCAATAAAAATTCCAGATATCGAGAGTTGACTATACGTGTATTTGCTATTTTGTAGCCTATTCATTATCTACAGGGGGCGAAAAGTGCTGGTGACGAAATGTGCTGAGGGCGAATTGTGCTGGGGGCGAAACGTGCTCGGGGCAAAATGTAGGGGGCGATTTTTCCAGACCCCACTAAAAGTACATATATTCATATATATACTGTAATTTTTTGGCGGTAATCGACGCTCTAATTGGATTATGAAATAAAGTATGCACATTTAAAACAATCAGTAAAATTTGTAATTTGTTATATCAAAATCCTAGAAGAATTCTTGTAACAAATTTAATTATTTTTACTTTTTGTTTGTTGTATTATTTTGTTTTGAAGCTTTCAGCTATTTGAGCAGAAAATAGTCAGAAATATGAAATCAATTATTCTAAATAAGTTTTTGATAAAAATTTATAAGTATGTAATCAGGATTTTTTAATGAATAAGTTGACTACAATTACTGTAATTATATTTTGAACATTTCTAACAGTACTTTAATTCATAATTTAAATAAATTTTATAGATTATGTCATAGAAACGTAAGCATGTTTTATTTTCTTGAAACATCAATAGCACAAGCGTTTGTAGAATTACTGGATTAATCTCTCATAATTACTTGAGTCATGTTACAGTGTTCATGAGATGAATTTCAATGCAGTATCGTCTATACATTTAATAATTAACAAGTTAACTCCCGGGAGGTTTTAAAAGAATTTAAAAAAATTACAAGACTTCCCTGTTCAATTTTAATAATTAATTATAAAAATTACTAATTAAATATATCTTCAAAATTTATTTTGTAGTTAATCGGTTAAAAATTAGAATTTTTCTCGAAAAACGATTCAGGAAAAGTATGAAATACTAGGCTTTTACCATTCGTTATCATAGTAGTGGCAAATAAATAAATTCATTATCAGTGTCAATCATAGGAGGGCAAGAGGGGGCTCACGATTTTAGAGGCCTCAATTTTATGAGCTTTTTACCACTGTATATTTGTCAATTTTTTCATTTTAAATGTAAGCAAGCTTCTGTGAAATAAATAAATGTTATAATTCAATAAATATTAACTTAAATATCATTATCATTATTTAATCAATGATTTAAATAATGTGTCATTGTTTTTATTTTCTTATCCATAGTTTTATTTTAAATTTTAAAGGGACTCCGAAATATTAGTTGTTCTGGGGCTCGCATTTTCTCTGAAAGGCTGTATTCATTATACACTTGTTTAGCAGTATTTTCGCCGTTCAGAGAGAGTCCGCGAATAAGCGCGAAAGCTCCGCGAAAATCGATTTTTTGGTTACAAATAAATTTTCACGAATAGTCGAATACGAGCATATAGAATCCGCGAATAACGAGAATCGACTGTATATTTATTATGGTGTAATAATTTTTAATACAATTATTAAACAAACTTGCAAAAAAAAAAAAAAAAAAAACAAAAGATATAATTTTTAATACAATTATTAAACAAACTTGCAAAAAAAAAAAACAAAAAATAGAATACATGCTTAATGTAAAATAATATTTAATGCGATGTTTTCAGAACAAATGTTTTCAAATTTCATGTTTTCAGGCTTGTTTTTCAGAACAATTCTCTCAAATCGGGTGTCATGGAAGATATCGCTACTCGCAATTTTTTTTTCAATCACTAAAAGCGATAGTTTCTGAACACATGGATAAGATAATTTTTTCTGATACACATTGAAAAAGAATAGATTTGAACTACAAGAATAATGACTTTCCAATTTTGAGTTTTGAAATTCTTCAAAATTAAGCTATTTGATATGTACTGTATTTATAATCCTTTTTTTTTCGACACCAATTTGAATTTATATTTTGCTTGTTTGCGTCAGAAATGATGTTTTTGTTAATATTTCTTGCGTCCCCCTTGCAATTATAGATTCACGCCTCCTACTGGGGCCCGCCCCACATTTTGGAAAACATTGGTTTAGCGTGTTTGTTACCGTGGTCACGACTGTGAGGATCGCGCAATGTATGTAGATCGAAATCGTGATTTTCCATTACGTACGAAATTTCGCGTCAGGAAATGGTCGAACTCGTTATTATAATTATTCGATATAACAATAATATTAATTTTAGAATACGGCACTTGAATAAGCAGTGCAGGGATCCAGGATAAGAGAATTGACCTCAAAAACGTATATAATGAACAAAAATGATATATTTATTTAATTATAAAAAAAATAGAACATTAGATTTAAACGAATAGTTAGAATGGATCCTAAGTTGTGTAGACACAACTCAGGATCCATTGACTCTCATGTGCATGAGTTTCCATCACTCCATATCAGGTGACCTAGGGGTTCCTACTTGACTCTTTTCAATTTTGCTGAAACTTGGTCTGATACACATACAATTTCAGAGGAAGCTGTGCAAAGTTTCAGTTCAAAAAATGGTCTAGTTTAGATATCAGGGCTTTTCTTGTGGTGACATGTATAATGCGAATCAAATCGCAAATAATTTTCAAAGTTTCAAATACAATTGTTGCATAACCATAACATCTAACACTGAATCTTTATAAATTTGTTCAGTTTTTTGTGCTAAATCCAGAAAATTTTATTATTATCGGTGAAAAAGTCATTGATCAAATTCGGGCAATGTTTAAGAACAAATATTTCAGTGTTTGACACTTTGAATTTAATTTTTTCTGATACACACTGAAAAAGAATAGATTTGAACTACAAGAATAATGACTTTCCAATTTTGAGTTTTGAAATTCTTCAAAATTAGACTATTTGATATGGAATGACCCATCTAACTTATTCTTCCTACAGTTCTTTTCTGTAAAGAATCTTTTAAATTTCTCTAAATTCCTGGAAATCCGATTGATTTAATTATTATCGAAAGGGATTAGTGTTGGCAAATGAATGATTTGGATTAAGTTTAGGATCTTAAGCTTCAGAATTTTTCAGAAAATCCATTGAATTCAATCTTTCATCTTCTGATGATACTACTGAAAGTAAACTCTGTTTTAGAAAATGACAGAAAACAAGAGAGATGTAGAAATGAGTCATATTTTTACATAAATACAAAAAGTTTTAATGCAGAATAATTACTTGTTAATTACTTATTTAATTGATTATATTTTACATTATTCCTTTTATTTAATGAACCCTTAGAATAATAATTTAATTTAAATTGTGATTTATTCTGTTTCTGAAATATGCCACTTGATTAGATAATGAAAATATAAGAAAATCATATATAAAATTATTATTTGAGCACAAAATTTCAAAATAAATTTAATCTAAGAAGATAGCGAAGATCGATGAATCGATCAAACATCATCATTATTCCAATTTTACTTGTGTTCGAAAATGTAAAATAATAAAAATCGGATTGCCATTACTACATTATGATCTGATTTTTTTTTTTTTTATCATTTTCAACAAACTTGACCCTCTAGTACAGTGATTCCAAAACTGGTCTGCAGACCTCTGGGAGTCAGCAAACATTTTACAAAAATATAAAATATCTTTTTAATAAGAATCCTAAATTAAAAATTAATAAACCATAATTTTAATTGTGGAAAAATCATGGGAAAATATATAGATTAAATTTAAACTAGATTCTAATCTATATTTATTTTTGTTTATATATACTGAGAAATGAAATTCAATAATTCAACAATGAGGGTCTGTGAGTTCTTTTTTTTTAAGGATCCATGAAGAAGTCAAGTTTGAGAAACACTGCCTTAGTAGATTCAAATTTTATTTATATAAATAATTGTATCACCATCTATGAACATATCTTTTATATATATATATATATATCAAGAATATTGATCGCCGATTGATCACTTTTGATAAGCCTGGTTTTTAATTTGAATAATTACATAAATATATGAATTTCATTCAAATTAGGAAATTCTATGAATATCTTTCTATATTACATCGATTAGTTAAGTTTTTAGTTGTGCCGTCCACTGTCACAAAGAATATTTTTGGCGGCGGCCATTTTCAGAACCCATTACAGGCTGTCCATTACTCGTGATGAGGTCAGTTCAGTTTTTATGGGATTTCCTTGAGGTTATGGCGGCTTAACTAAAAAACTAATGTAATCTTGAGCAAATAAAAGTCACGATACTGAGATTCCAATTTTCAATAGGCTAGGTTGAAAACCAAGCCTACTGAAAATTATTTATAAGTAGTACAGAATTTGTAAAAAAAACTCCAGTTTTTATTTATCATCATCGTTTCACCAATAATTGATTTTGCTTTTATCTGTTTGCAATATTTTCCATTCTTTTGTTAAAATAATTATTATTTCGAACTTTCTGCTTTTGTTTAAAGCAAATAATTTTGTTCTCTTATTAAAACAATATGCATTCTAACGCTTTTTATAATTACGATATTTGTAATTTTCATATTTCATCGCTCTTGAATTCTTTAAAAGATTTTCTTATGATAAAATAGTAAATAAAGACATATTTCGGTCCTACTACTATAATGTAGACCTACATAATAAATGAAACATAAAGAACAAAGGGATCTGAGCTCGGCCCGTTGAATCTCGTCCTTCACTCTTCCAGTTGATCCCATAATTGATGTTGGCAAGCCTGTGGTGGGATCTCTATAAGCAGAGGCGGACCGTTAACTTTGGGGGCCCTGGGATAACACTGTTTGGGGGCCTACTAAATTAATCCAAATTAATCTAATGGTGAGAGTTATGCTAAACTAACACGCTTTAGAGGAACTAGATTTACACTTCCATTCCGACATTGCCACATTATTTGCATAATTGACAAATGACATAGTATATTTTGATTTTACTGACTATCTTTAGAGCCGTATTTACTATTTACTGTCATTTAAAACATTAATATTTTATTCAAATCCAATAGTGTTGCAAACCAACAATTTAAACTTTATCTAGGTACGAAAAAATTTTGTATAATTTATTTTTTCTTAAATTTTTAATTTAAATTGTTTTTTATTTTTTGCCCTTTGATTGAACAGGACTCTGGGCTGCAGCCCATAAAGACCATGCCTAAATCCGCCGCTGTCTACAAGTGGCCTCCGACAGATAATATGTCCAAGTGTATGGCAGCTTAATTAACAGAATCTAATCTAACTGGAGAGAAGAGTGATGTCGACTAGAAGACCGCATGGTAAAGTGCTGGTTTATTATCAAAAGGACTGGTTTCAATTCCTGAATCTACATCACCAAAAATTTTTTATTGTGGGATCCATATTATACTCTATTCTTCACTTGACTGTTGGCCTCACTACAATATGAACGGTTTGTGCTGGGCATTGTCCATAAGTCCTGCCGTTTAGTAACTTCAATAGGAATCGGCAATGACCGCGATGGAAGTGTGTTGGGATTCCACTAATTGGGTAATTCAACTAGTATCTTCCAGCACAATTCCACTTGTGCTGGAAGATACTAGTTGAATTATACAGCTCCAAAAATTTTTATGGAGGATATCTGAGATTGGCACATTGAAACCCATTCTCTACTTGACAGCAGGTCCTCACCATGGATATGAACTACTCATAATTGGCATTGGAATACTCATCGTTTAATCTATCAGGTGGAAATGACATAAAATAACAAAGAAAAGAAAAAATATATAACTTATTTCATTCTCAGAGATTGATCAGACAAAATTTGATTAAATATTTCAAAAATACTCCGTATATTTTATGAGAATTTTATTTTATTATTAATTTCTTATTCACACGAACTAGATTGAATAATATCATTTTTTCATAAAAATAAGACAATGAATTATTCTATTTTTTTCAGTCCGTTAACAAAAATTCGTGACATACATTTTCCAATTACTATGAAAATTTAAAGAACATAAAAACAAAAAATAGAAATCAGTCCGTTAACAAAAATTCATGACATACATTTTCCAATTACTATGAAAATTTAAAGAACATAAAAACAAAAAATAGAAATGAATTAGTATATTCATATTATATTTTTAATTCACGTTTTATTAGTATCCTATATTTGCAGATGATCCAGTGGAAGCGTTCTGTGCTTCCACCATTGATGAATTTCAAAAAATTACTTTTAAGCACATTGTTTTAAATTTCACTGGAAAAAATAATGAAGAACACCGAAATAACAATTCTTTCGTGATTTATAATTTTTTTAAATAAGTTTACATTTAGCCATTTTACTTTGAATATATGAAGCAAAGATGGCTAAATAAGTCAATATGTTTTTATATATGTTAAAATAATTGATAAATTTTTTTACATTATTATGTATTGATTAAGTTTATATGTAAATATATATTAATTTGTCCGAATAAATGCGATTTTACATAGAATATTCCATTATAAATGCTGTTACTCATTCCTAAGTTTCCTATTTGGAATAGCATACTCCTCTGAAGCTTTGAAGGGATTGATCCCTCTAATTCTCACACATTCGGTAGCAAGTTTCAATGTTTTTGGCAGCAGAGACCTCGACTCGATATCCTGAAGTTATATTCTTAGGAATTTTTTCTATGAAAATAACATTTATGCAAAAGTTTTTGCTCGATATCTAACACCAAAGAAAAAGTAACAGTTTTTCCGTGAACCGAGGTGAGATGGAACTTATTCATGTGATTTAATATGACTGAATTAAAATGTTAGCGGTCGGCCAGATGGCTAAGTGTAGTCGCTTACCATTGTGAAGGATCGAAGTTCAATTGCAGATCTATAACTCAGTTTTCAAGAGAGATCTAGACTCGGCCCGTTTCACCCCATCCTTCAATCTTCCGATTGATTCTATCATGGGGGGTTGGCCAGCCTCTGATGGAGTTCATATGTGGCCGTCACCAAATACAGTATATCATCACATGCGCATTATGGCGACTTAATTCTTTATACTATTTACTTCATATTATATCAGTTTCTCTAAACTGATCCCATTACGATCAATAAAATTTACTCTAAAAGATGACTGCGATAATCTTTAGAAAAAATTTCAAACACTTATCTGGAGTTTTTCATTAGCTATTGGTAAAAGTGATCCTATGAGAGTAGCAATTTTTTTATGAACTTATGGGAGAAAGTAAACAGTTACTTTGCCAAATTAACATCTTATGCAAACCACTCTATGCTTCAACTAATATCCAAATTATTTCTTTTTTAAATTTATCTCAAATAAGTCAAATTTTTTCCATACTATTTTCATGGCGATTTATAATCTTTTCTTATCCTATAATAATGCACTTGATTTAAATCAGTTCATTTTAAATGCAAAGCATTTAGTTTACATAATATTTTCTCTATTTGATATTTATCGATGGAAAAATTTACAGATTAATTTAAAATATTGAAATATTTCCAGATTAAACTGATATAATTTAACAAATCTTTGTAATTTTATTGAATCATATTATTAGTTACATGCCAACTATAAATGTTTACGTGTACTTCGTATATAGAAAACAATTAATATACTGAATCACGAATAAAATCATGAAAGTGTTTATTATAAGATCATTGGATCGCATTAGCGTATATTTTAAACGGCAGTTTTACTTTCTAACTTATATTGATCATTAATCGCTCATCTATTCATCTTTCGATTTATTGAACAAAGATTTGAAACATTAATAATATTAATTAATAAAACATTAATAATTACAATATATTTGCATTCATGTATTGCATTAGAACTTTAATTCACATGATGAATAAATAATATTTAATTAAATAACTTTATTGAGAAAAATACTAAAATTTTCGAGCCTTCATATTACTCCGTGAAGAATCATCGTAAGAATCATTAAGCCATTATATTGGAAATTCGTTAAATAATGAGCAGAATTAGAGATTTTAATCTGTTTGCTCATTATATATTTTAACTTTTATTTATAAAATCAAAAACGTATGCTTATCTTTACATATGAACTATATACATTTATACATAATATCACCATCATCATAATCAACCGTTATCAATCCATTGCAGGATGAAGGTCTCTCCAAGCAATTTCCAGTTCTTCCTGTCTACAGCCTCTCTGATTCAACACTTTGATGTAAAATTAACAATCTATATGTAAGTTCCTTGAATCTCATGTTATAGTCCTAAATTCTAGAATTTAGAACCATAACATGAGATTCAAGGAACTTACATATTCTGTTGCTTCTTTATTTTGATACTTTGACAATATTTTTCTAGGATCACATTTAATAATACAGTCAAACCCCGATAAGACCCCCCCGTTAAGCCGCCACCCTCGCTGACTGCCAAGAAATTTGGCAGAACGGATCTTCCCTATGTTAATGGAATAGGCAAACCCCGATAAGACGCCATACACCATCCGCCAGTAGAAACGTCTAAACAAATATTCTTTTTGGTATTTATATTTGTCCTCGCCAGAAGCATGTAAGGTGACTTACGTCCCGAAGTTCATCAGTATTGTATATACAGCATTAAAAACTCTCTGGACTCATTTGTAACCAGCATGTGGAAGAGCTAGAGTTTAATGGTTAATCATGTGTCTCTTTAAGCCTGATTCATACCTAGATTATAGAAAATTTAAAATCGTAAGAACCAGATGGTTTTCATCGTTTATTGCGTACCGAGGAAATAAGGATAAGGTACAATAAGCTGTGTACATTGTGTTTTACAGAGAACTCGAAGTAGAGGATCAGAACAGCGGATGGACATGCTTTTATATAGTACTGTATATATACATTAGGCTACGTATACTATACTGTAAAGTATACAGTTTTTTAGAAATGTTAAGTTTGGATACTAAATATAAATGACTGTATTTTATTAAATTTAATAAATTCTGAGTTCATTTACATTTCTATACTACACGTGTTTTCGATAAATCGCCAACCATTAGCCGCCAAAATCGTCCCCAAACGGATGGTGGCGTCTTATCGGGGTTTGACTGTAGTATGGAATTGTAAATTATCACATAAAACACAAAACTTATACAAATATAGACCAGCGATGATAATATGATTACTTATTAATTCAAAGTTTCCGAAGTGAAAAATTGAAAACCGAAGTGAGATGTTCTAGAAAATTATAAAATTATCCCAAAGGAAGAATGCTGAGTTGTCAACTTCCGCTGAATAAGACATCTAACAAAATTAAATAGGAAAATCTTGTCGTGAAAAATAGCTGTGGATCCCAAGAAGATAAGGCCGGATTAAGATTCTTTGGGGCTTGTAAATACAAAATATTTTTAAAATAAATTATAAAGTTGTTCAATAATTCTAACCTGCTTTTGAGGCCCCTATTGTCGGCGGCCTTAGACATGGGTCTATTGTGCCTAATGGATAATCTGACCCTGCAAGATCTCGCATCGAACAGCTACACAGCTTCCCATCGCCAGTCATAAGAACTAAAGTCAGAACTGACAATACTAGCCGAAAGAAAAGAAAAAAAAATATAAAACAAGATGCTGCTAAGTATAGACCATCGATTCAGAACGATAAGTGCCGAAGAATTAAGGTCACACCTTATTCTCTCCTCAGGTTATGTCGATTTCTATACACAAGCATTAGCTTCCCTAATCGTTTACATTCCTCTTAGATTTCTTTGGATTATAATCTCACTAGGTCAATATGTTCAATAAAAACCTCATATCTTATAACATATTATTCTAGAATTTCATCCAGACAATATAATGATCTCATAAGTCTCACTTTTTTTAAAAAGTAGACTAAAAATATTTAAAATTTTTTCACTAAATTATTGGAATTGAAATTTAGTTTAAAAATATATTATCTATGTACATTACTTATTTTATATTATCTATATGAATTTCCCTAAATAATAAATATTTTTATTTTAATATTTTTCAAGGTCTTATTTAAAATTTCAAGGTCAGATTTTATTATTCTTCATTTAATTTATTTTTAAAATTCATCTAGAGATTGTTATGAAAATTGACAATCATCTTTATTATATATTGTAAATGTAATTTCTGTTTTTTGTTTTTTTTCTTTAATTTATATACAATAAATAAAATGCTGTACACATTTTAAAACTTATTTAAAACACTTTATGCCATCCCACGAAAAATTTAAGAATAAATTTAATTTTTGAGCAATTTTTTTCATTATTAAATTATAATTGCATATCTATCTGATAAGCAATATAAGTACTGTCTAACATAAATTGAAAATTCTGGCATCAGTCCCGTAGATCTGAATAATATTCACATGTAAAAAAAAAAAAAAAAAAACATTTAGTTCAGAGCTACAGCCGAAAAAATTAAACCATGTTTTTATAATCATACTGCTGGTCGATTGAGATTTATTCAAAATTTTTAATTTTCAGCGTCAACTAGTCTGATAACTGGTTGAATCATTGTTTTCAAACTTTAAATCATGATCCATATTATGGATTCTTTTATGATATTTTTTTATTTTATTTAACATTCTTCATTTTTGAAAATCTAAAATAGCTCGAAAATGATCCCACAACGAAAAATATGATCAAAAATTGAAAGAAGATGTAACGAAATAACAGTTATAAAATTAAAGTAAGGCGAAAAATAGTAGTAGAAATAACAATCCGTAAAATTATTGGGGAGAATTATCTAAAGAGCATGAATGAAAAGGATTATTTTAAACAGCAGTTTCAAAACTTTCTTTTTTAGACCCACAATGAAAAAGTATAGAGAGAATATTCGTTGGTTTGATCCTATTGAAGAATGAAGAACGAAGTGAGAAGCGTGTAGAAAAGAGTAGAATAGGTAAAAAGGATCCTACCTAGAGAAAATGGATTAGGTCATTAGAGGAGGTAGAGAAGAGGTAATAAGAGCCCAGTTGGACTCATGGGCGTCAGCGCGTGTTTATTTGATATTTTAATTTACAAAGGAATTGCAGACTCGCAAGAGATTCAAAGATTTATTAAAGAAGGAAGAAGGTAGAAGGTCTGAGAAGAATATGTTCCCGATAGGTAGTGATAATTTTAAAGAAAATTTTTTTTGGTGATATTAAGATAAATGAACAAATGATTCTTGGCTGGTGAAATTGTTTGTGAATGCGTTGATTTCACGAAGATAGTTTTTGAAGATGTTGAACATTACACTGTTTAAAAAGACCACACACTTTTGGAATGAAAATTTGTTCGCGCCGTTTATTGATAAGAAATACCAGTAATAAATCTAAAAAATTTCTGTAAAATACTACAAGTTTCTATACGTATAGTTACCATATTATACAACACATATAATAAAATAAATAAATAAGAAAATGACTTTCACGTTTATATTTAGAATATTAATTATTTAAAATGTCTTCAAATTCTTTAACATTTTTAAATCTTCCCGTCTCACTTCCCATCTGGCGCATCACACTACAGTGGGTGATCACACAGTTCGGATAACGAATACTTTTTTTTGAAAGATTTTTATATTCGGTTAACGAACACATGTTCGGATAACGAACACTTCACAGAACAAATGGTTAACGAACACATGTTCGGATAATGAACACTTCACAGAACAAACTGGAGGGACCTGAGCCCACAGACTGACCGAATGACAGATCAGCCGGATGGCTGCATGGTAAAGCTGTGCCTGACCGAATGACAGATCAGCCGGATGGCTGCGTGGTAAAGCTGTGGCTTTCAACCAAATGACAGATCAGCCGGATGGCTGCGTGGTAAAGCTGTGGCTTACCATCGAATAACAGATCAGTCGGATGGCTGCATGGTAAAGCTGTGGCTTACCATTCTGAGACGGACTGACGGAAAGACAAGTCAGCCGGATGGCTGCATGGTAAAGCTGTGGCTTACCATTCTGGAGGATTTAGGGGTCCCACTCCTCCAATTTTTTAGGAGGGATTTGGGCCCGGACCATTGAAACCCATAGGGTTCAACTCCTCCAATTTTTAGGAGGGATCTGGGTCCGGACTATTGAAACCCATCCTTCAATCTTCCGGTTGACCCCATCATGGGTGTTGGTCAGCCTGTGATGATGGCGGCTCTATAAGTGGCCGCCGCCAGATAAAAATATTCCATGAGGATATTTCGGCTTAACTAACCTAACGGAATGACAGGCTTAGGCCTTGCGCGTTCGTGGACTTATGGGTAAGGATGGAAGAACAGTAGTTTTTCCCGATTAAAATGAACTCGGAGACAACGTAAAACAAATCAAAGATTTATTAAAGAAGGTAAAAGAGAGATTTTTACAATTTTTTTGTCTTAGAATGGCACCCATACCAGGTTAAGGTCAATAGGCTTAGAGATCTCTACCACGACAATGCTAGTAATCACTTCCGAAAAATCCTGAAGGAATCAGGAGTTTTCGGAAGTGATTAGGAAGGAGAGAAAAGCGATCGATATTGGGTAGATTCTTTATCGAAAAATAAACATAACAGATGAAAATACAAGACTATGTATGTATATATTATTGTTATTAACATTACATATAAATAAACATAGTAAGAAATTATATAATTTTTTATTTGTTTCTTTGCGTCTCCGGAACGAATTAATCAAATTCCCATAAAATCCTATGGTAAATCGATGATCGGTTAACGAACAATTCGGATAACGAACATTTTCTTGGAACGGATTATGTTCGTTAACCGATCACCCATTGGTATTTGAAACCACTTGTTAAAGTTTTGAAGTCTATATAACCTGAAGACAGCATCGGAAGTCAGTATTGAATCTATGGGAGAGTATATACTGACTGTATTTGAAACCACTTGTTAAAGTTTTGAAGTCGATATAACCTGAAGACAGCATCGGAAGTCAGTATTGAATCTATGGGAGAGTATATACTGACTTCCGATTCTATCGTCAGGTTATAGTTTTGAGTGGATAAAATATTCAAACACTTCAACTTGAAAATATTTAATGATACCTATTTGCGATTGATATCAGACTAAATTTGGTAGTAAAAATGAGTTATACGTATCGGCAATATTTTAAGGTTTGAATGTTAATGTACATAAATCAGAATTATTTTTAAAATAGTGAAAAACAGATGATACTTACATTTTTATTCGAAATAAAAATTCACTACAATTTTTACTAAATCATTACTAGATTCTATACATATATTCCAAAGCTACATTTATAATATATATAAAAAAAGGAAAAAACTTGATATTGCAAATCACGCTGTTTTTTGCATCATTAAATGGTATAATGACTATCACCAGAAGTAAAGTCGAAATTTTACAAAATGATCTTTTAAAATGTTAAATATAAAAATTTAAAGAGAAAATATATAATATTCGTGAATTGAAGCAACTTTCAAAATCCAGAAGATTAGAAAATCGCATAAATGCAAATTTTCAACAGTTTAATACAGTGTAGTATATTTATTAATAACCAATCGTATCAAAATTATATAACGTCATACATTCATCAGCATTTTATTGAATAATATTTATTAATAACCAATCGTATCAAAATTATATAACGTCATACATTCATCAGCATTTTTATTTCAGTATCTTTAACGTATAATTATATAGGGTTGGGTGTCAAACATTAAATATTCAGTAGTGATATAGCATTTGGCAAACAAACATACAGTATACAAATAAATACCTGTGCATGCAAAATTTAATTGCATAAAATTTGACAAAAATTCTCTTCAAATTTAGAAAAAACAAGAATTAAAAATTTAATTTTCCAGTTTAATATCACTAATTATTTTGGCATAACTTACATAGTAAACAAAAATTTAATTTTCTTTGTTTATGTAAATTTATATGAAAAAAAAAAGATTATAAAAAAATAATAAGTAAACTTTATTATGTTTGTTTATATAAAAAATATAAAAATATACTGTATATAATTTGATAATGAAGACCTGTATCCACGAACTTAATTTGTTTGAAAATTAAAAGTATTTTAAAACCTAGTCTGTCTTATGAATGGATTAATAGAAAGAATAAGAGTCTGATAATTCCGATTGTTCAGTATTTCCGAATTATGTATAAAAAAACACTCTAAAAAGTTGCCAAAACAGTAATAAAGTATAATAATAATGCATACGAATGATACATAGATATAATTAACACTGTAGTGATTATAATTACAGTAAATAATAATAAAGGAGACTAAGCATATTAATTTCAGGTACAGTAAACTCCAGTATAATGCGCTTTCTTATATGCGACGAAAAAACTGCATCGAGTACTCATATAGGGCTATAAACAGTCCCATATAACGCATAGGATAAATTTAACATTTGTCATATTAATTATTTGAAATACCCGTTGATTTTAATAATAACCAAACGAAGTTTATTTCGTTTTCATGACTTTAACAACTTTTTCCGTCGGGTTATACGAATCCGTGTTAGGACCGGTTCCCACTTACGGAAAACTACTGCGTAAAAATAATCTGGAAACGGAAAATTCAAAAAATTTTTCGTATAACAAAGAGTGCAGAAAGAATCCGAAATATAGAGTTGAACAACTTTTAACTTTTACGTAATATGATCCGGAAAAAAAGAATATTTTAAACCAATAGCGTACGATGAGAACGACGTCATTGGTAACGCACACAATCATCGAATGGAGAGAAATTTAAGCATGGAAGGCAAGAGGACGAACAATCAAGAAATAATTTT
Organism: Olivierus martensii; assembly: GCA_000484575.1. Taxonomy (NCBI): domain Eukaryota; kingdom Metazoa; phylum Arthropoda; class Arachnida; order Scorpiones; family Buthidae; genus Olivierus; species Olivierus martensii. Next base: position 37,910 of record AYEL01069794.1, read on the forward strand.
AAACGAATTGACGTCAGAAGACAAGTGCCAATAACTGGTGCTTTTGAAATTCTTTTCCGTATTAGACGGAAACCATCCGGAAAAAGTAAATATATTCTGTACACATAATTATTTTCCATAGCGACTTTTCCGTAAATGGGAATCGGCCCTAATACCGGTGTTTACTTGTATATAATATTTTTTTTTTAAAATTTGGTTACCTGTATTCTGTTTTGCTTTTCTTCTTTATTACAAGACACCTTCTTTAAAACATGTTAATTAACACTCTGCACACAATAAAATCATGTGAAACTAATGCACATCTCATTAGCAATATGCGATCAGTGCTGGAACTCAGAGACAAGTTTATATTTGCATAAAATCGTCTGATAATACATGTCTCGTATAACGCGGAACGTATCCCCCGCACTGTGCGGGAATCCGTTAAACAGTACAGTATTTCAATTATAGATAAAATATTCGAAATCAAACAAATTTCGTCATTATTTCCGAAATCTATACTTAGAGTATATTAAATAAAAATAATAATAATATTGCAATGTAATAGGATGAAGAAAAATCTTCATCCTATTACATTGTCGTAAAATCTTGTGTACTGATAGGGGACTTTGAAACAAGTCGAAAATGTCTAGTGAATATATGGTCTAAATGCCACAGTTTTCGAATTATAACCCTTTAAATCTAGCCAATCACCATCGAATACATAGAGCGTTACGACGCGTCGCGTTGCCAAGACGCGTCGCATTGCGTCGCTCGCCCTCTTGTCCGTCCACGAAATCCGCGCCTAGCTAAGCTGGATGAGTCCAAACGCGAAAGGGAGAGTCTCAGTCGGTATAATGATGGGTGGATTATTGAATTAATATTATATTAAGTTCTGTTAAATATACTATTTCCAACGTCAAAATTAATCATTTAGCATTCAACATTACAATAAACTTCAGTTATCTTGCGTTTGAAAACATCCATGTGCGAAGCTGTCGTCCCTATTTTGTCACTAGAATCGTTTAGTTAGCGCACGCGTACTTGCGTCGATGGTCGCGGCTAAGCTGGACGGACAATAACCCGGTAGTCAGTAGGAGAGCGACGCAATGTGACGCGTCGTGACGCTTTCTGTATTCGATGGTGATCGGTTAGTTTTAAAAGGTTATAACTCGAAAACGGTACCATTTAGACTACATGTTCATTAGACATTTTCGACTTGTTTCGAGGTCCCATATCAGTACAGCTTTAAAAGGTTATAACTCGAAAACGGTACCATTTAGACCACATGTTCATTAGACATTTTCGACTTGTTTCGAGGTCCTATATCAGTACACAAAATTTTACGACGAAGTTTTTCTTCACCCTGCATAGGAAAATATACCGTGTTATAGTATAATTTATTTCGAATTCCTTATCGCTTTATTACAAAAGAATTTGATGATGATAAATAACAAGAAGAACAATGTTTTATCATCTTTCATATAAGTATATTCAATTTAAAGTACAGGTAGGCCTCGATTAGTACGAATAATACGTTCCACGAATTTCTCGCACTATACGAAGTATTAACTATATGTAAAATATGGTAATTGCTTCTTGCTTTGTGAGATTCCGGCCATTAGCCATCCTCACGATGAATAACCACAATACAAACTGTTTAAGAAATATTTATTTTCATATTTTACATCATTGTTCATCTTCTAAATTAATAGTTAGTGTTAAGTTTATTGTAAATATTTATATATTTTACATCATTGTTCATCATCTAAATTAATAACTCACAGGAATTGCGTCTCAACATCATTGTTCATCATCTAAATTAATAACTTACCAGGAATTGTGTCTCATACCTCATTAAAAAGTGTTCCTCCTTTTATCCATTTCGATACTTTTTAAAAGCGAAAATTCTCCACTCACCAAATCGAAACCAAAATAAAAATCAACTTTTATCAATTTTTAATCAATCAAAAATAATCCAAAATAGCAAATCGAAAGAGGAAGTTCAGCACAGCTTTTATGTGAATCGAAACCAAAAGAGCAAATCGAAAGCAGAAGTGGAGCACTGCTTTATTACTTACCAGGAATTGCGTCTCATATCATCATCAAACCAACCGCCAAACTTACCAGGAATTGTATCTCATACCATCATCAAACCAACCACCAAATAATCCAAAATAGCAAATCGAAAGAGGAAGTTCAGCACAGCTTTTATGGCCAAATCGAAAGCGGAAGTTGAGCGGAGCTTTTATGTCGCTCAATCACATCCGTTTTTTGCTCTAGCGCAGTGGTTCTCAACCTTTTTTTTTCCCGAGCCACATACATTTGTTTGCTACATTAAGCAAAAATCGGATGTGATTGGCAGTTGGTTTGATGATGGTATGAGACGCATGATATAGCATGTTGCGGCCCGCTTAATGTAGCGGGCCGCAACATGTTATATCAGCAGTGGGCAAACCGGTTGGTGTCACGTGAAAAAAGTCTGACTTCTAAAAAATCGCCTACAAAAAACTCTTGACTTCAATTCGAATGAATGCGTAAGTCAGTGTTTTCCAAACTGATCTATGACCAGTAAAATTTTATGAATGCATCATGAAGGACCTAGCAAATTAGGAAAATTTTAAATTTTCCAGATTTAAAAAAAAATTTTATATCATAATTTTTAATCATTTTATTTTTTTGCATGTGGGAGAATAATTTCGCGCTTTCATTAAATTCATGACTGTGCATTCCGGATTTTATATCATAATTTTTATTTTATTTTATTTTTTTTTTTGCATGTGGGAGAATAATTTCGCGCTTTCATTAAATTCATGACTGTGCATTCCGAGCCGCACGTAAAAGCTTGTCGAGCCATATGCGGCCCGCGGGCCGCAGGTTGAGAATGGCTGATCTATAGTCTTGTCAAAATTAGGAAGTTCTATTGGTGAAAACATTCGTGATGGACTATACGCCAACGATCATTTCTCCGAACAACAAATTAGCACGTTTAGATTTCATCATCAGTTAGACTAAAGAACACTAATAAAACAACAAAAGAAGAATAATAGACACGAAAAATACACAAAATAAATTGTGCGCTTCTTCCTTTCATCCATTTCGATACTTTTTAAACGAGAAAATTCTGTACTATACTGTATGTATACGATAACAAAGCTGAATAATATTGATAGTAATGTTAAATAGCTAACGGCGTTCTGGTGTTTCACCCCTTCAAAGCCAAGTGACTATTCTTGGACTGCTCCTCATCCGGTTTTACTAATCAAAAATTAACATTAATTTGTTAATTGATATCATAAAAGAGGACGGACCTTTGTTAGTAAGATTGGTCTATGCTTACAACTCGCATTAATCGAATATTTGCTCGCACTAAGTGAAAAACGGTATCATTTTTATAAGTCGCACTAATCGAATATCGTAACTGAAAAACGGTATCAATTTTATAAGTTGAGATCGGAAGAGCGTCGTGTAGGGGTCTATGCTTACAACTCGCATTAATCGAATATTTGCTCGCACTAACTAGTCTATGCTTACAACTCACATTAATCGAATATTTGCTCGCACTAACTGAATCTATGCTTACAACTCGCATTAATCGAATATTTGCTCGCACTAACTGAAAAAAAAGGTATCATTTTTATAAGTTTACACTTAGTGTTTCTGATTTCCCGGCCTTTGAATCATTTTTATAAGTAGCACTAATCGAGGCCTACCTGTATTTTTGCGACATAAGTAAACGCTGCTCCATTTAACGCTATTTCAATATAACGCGGTTTTTTCGAATTCTATATTTTTTATTGATTCATTTTAGCACGGTTTTTTAAACCGTTATATTCACATAAATGGCACTAATTTGTTGCTTTGATATTGCTATGCCTTCTGGCAATACACTTGATATCAGTTCAGTTCAGTACATACGAAAGTCTGCTGCGGTCACAGTTCACATTTATGATCGTTCATCAACGTTATTTTACAGTTAAAGTTTAGCCTCTATTACGGAAATTATGGATCAGTTTATACAAAATGAAACTATTACGGAAATTATGGATCAGTTTATACAAAATGATCCAAATTAATAGAAGTTCAAAGGCAAGATGAAGTGTCATGGGTTACAATGTCTAGTTATTGACAGTAGTTCAAAGGCAAGACGAAGTGTCGTGGATGCGATGTCTCGCTATCGACAGTTGCTTGATGAACGAAAGAGGAAAAATCAAAAAATTTTTCGTTAGACGTTTCTTAACCAAATAACAAAAAGTATCAAATGAGGAAGAACCTTCTGTCATTACAAATCAAATTATTTACTTGAATATTTTTGATTTTCGTGAATACATTTATCAATACAAATCGATATTAGCAATAAAAAATGTCTATAAAATTAACGTAACACAATACTAATAATACATGTTACAAAATAAAAAAAAAGGTACGTATATTTTTATTTACTGCCCTTTTTCACCTATTCCCTTTATTTACGTGTTAAGATGACCTCGTTTAACGCTGTTTCGTATAGCGCTTGGTTTATTAGGAAAGTATCCCCCGCGTTAAACGGGGTCTTACTGTACTTCGACAAAACAATCAGTGAACTGAAAGTAAATATTTTAATTTTATTTTTTGGCGGCAGTAGTGGGATAACTGTTTGTGTTTGACCATATACTCTAAAATAATTGGAAAATCTTTTTTCATTAGATTGATTAAGTTTACGTAGAAATATAGCAGAGCGTCGATTATTCATCTTCCTTCCATTTAGTATATAAAGAGTTCCTGATTTTACGAGTTAATTCGGACTTGCTCATAAATTAAGAACTCGTAAGCCAAGAATCAATTTCCTATAGACAAAGTGTTACAATTAGGAGTTCTGTTCTCAACAATGCAATTTGACCACAATAATATTAAGTAAAGGCCAACAAAATCAATGGTTTATGATTGAATAATGATTTATTTATCTAAAGAATAAACTTATAAGTCTAGAACTTTTTACATGGTATTAATTATTCATAGCAATACATTCAAAATAATGATAAAACACTAACAAGTAAGATATAAATAAGTACTTTATTATATATAATTATTCAACTATGAAAAGAATTGCATTATTTTTAGCCTATTTTCCGAAAGAAGTGAGACATATAAGATCGCCATGCTGTCTGTATGATCTCTATAAAAAATTTTTAAAATATTTATCAGATTTTCGTAAAATTTTAGACATATTCTGAAGATGCCGTGTCAAAGTAACTTCGACGCCATATTGAATGCTTCTTTTAATCAGTGGCATGTTTTCTTCTAGCTGCACTAGGCATGCGCCTAAGATCTCAAATTTTCAGTATATCCAAAAAATCAAAACATTTCATAATATTAAATTAGGTATATAATTCATTTTTATTATTGTATTTTTAATTTCATCTAAAAATATCAAATTTGTGATGATTTTAGAGTAACAATTGAGTTCGAATTTTTATTAGTAACTTTTGAATGATATGTATTTACAAAATTTTTTCATATTTTCTTATATATTCAAATATATATATAATTTTTAATACTATTTTTTATTTTCCTATTTTTATTTATGAACAACTTGAGATCCGAAATCTCTAAGAGCTAGGGTCTCGAAAGATGAATGCATTTCTGCTTATAAAAGGCGAGTAGTCAAATTTTTGAAATACTTTCTTAATATATTTTGAAACTAATTAATAGATTTCTTTGAAATTTTTAGTTTTAGAAACCGATCCTGATAGTGCATCAATTAATCCTGCTGTTTCAACCATTTAAAAATGCTTATTACTTAAAATTCTAAGAGTTTTTCCTAATAACTTTTAAACTATTTGATTGATTTTATGAAATTAAGTAGATTTGCCAAATCCGACCATGAAATGAGATTAATTACCTTAAAAATGGCGGATATTTTCACTTTTCAGGTTTCTCCAATGAACATGATTTGCAACTCGGTTGGACTATTAAGTAGTCAGACTATCAACCTTTCATCTTTAATCATTCCAAAATAGCGGACATCTTCGGAAAGTACGCTAATAATTCTTTTTAGTAATATTTATTTCTCTTTTAAAAAATAAATATCGGGATATCTTTATTCGTATTTTGAAAAAAATAAAATAAAAAATATGACAGCTGTTTCGAATGTACAGAACGAGCATTTTATATTGAAAGAAAATTTTCGTAGAGTAGCTTTAATAAACTATTAACTTCAAAGAATTATCCATTAAAGAATTTTTACATTATGGTTGAATAAATAATAAATTCTTTTATATTCTGCGTAATTTATTATTTTAAATTATTTTTGTTTTAAAAACAAAACTATTAAAAGAAAAATGAATAATAGATTCATATCCATTATCATTAAAACTGATGAGCATTATTACATGAAAAGCAAGTTTATTCTGGAAAATTATTTATTACACGGTTCTTGTAACAATAAAATCGAGTAAAAAGAATAAATTTTAATACCATTTTGCTCAAAAGTCTGATCTATGCGTAATTTAAATTGTGATTATTGAGATTACAATATAAACTTCACATACAGTATTAGTTTTTTGTAAATGGGAAACTGAAATCTTTAATATTGAATCTTGTATTGTAGGAAAGGGAAGCTTTGCACAGCCCTAGCACTGCCACCATCAGTGGTCTATTGTGCACCTCCAACAGGACCATCCCATAAGAAGTCACGAAAAACAGTATCTTCTTCAATGAGACTATAAACATATCGTCTGGTGCAGGAAAATGCAACCCAAGATCATACCTTAGCCCTGAAAGGGCCACACATTCACACAAAATGTGAGGAGGAGTTTCATCTCCTCCTTGACACCTTCTACAATTGGGACTATCAACAATCCAATTAGGTGAAGTTGCCTTCTAAGATGACAGTGCCCTGTGATAATCGTAGCTTCATTTTATGCAATGCAAGCAGCTCTTTAGTTTTCTGTAAAGAAAGACCTAAAATAAGAGCTTTTGCAATACCGAATCTTTCTAAATTGTGTTTATACAGTAGCATAATGAATGTTTATATTTTATTTACATAATAAAAGTGCTAAGAAAAATCTATTTCTCATAATTTTATAACCTCCAAATTTAAATAGAAAATCCTGAAGGAAATTTAATTGTTTTAATGTTATGTATGATATAAAGTTCTTAATCTTGAATCAAAATATGGTGATAATAAAATAAAACATACTATGATAAGTTAATCTTTCTCCAATCAACCATAGAACTGATGAACAAAACCATAAATACGAAACTATGTTTTACTTTACTTATGTTTGGTTCAATAGTTACGAATTACACATTGTGCCATAATTATTAATTACTGAAATATAGCTTGTTCTGGAATTAAGAATTTGTATAATGAAAACAATTTAAAGATACCAATATTGAATTTATTAAAATAATTATTATATGAGAGTATATATTAGAATACAGTTTTTTTAAAAATAAAAACTGATCTGTGATAAATAAATTTCATTAGTCAAAGTTTCAGCCATTAAATTTTGATCTTCAAATTTTCCATTTAATAAAAAATAATAATAATAAAATGTAAATAAAATATTATATTATGAATTTCTTGAATTTTTTTTTTAAATCAAGCTTTGCTTATTCAATAACCTAGAAGAAAACAACGATTATGTAAACCTGAACAGAGAAATTTAGATTTGAAGTATGTTAGTTTTATTTTGAAATTAAATTCGAAAGATCAAAACTAATTTCATATTGTTCATGATCTAATAAAAATAAAATAGATACAAAAAGAATTATTCACACAATTTTAAAATAATTTATAAAATAATTCACATAATTTATATGTATGGATATCGATAAATCAACCCTGACTCATGGCGATCATATGAATCTACAACTTGTAAAGTTAGAATGATGATTTTTATATTAAATTAAATATATATCATAATCCTGTTATCTATTTTTCTTAGCATTATTGATTTTTCTAGTGAATCTGACTTGCCATGGTTTGCTGGAAATGATGTAACTTAAATTTTGTCATTTGAGTATTTATTTACTGGTTTAACTTTACTTGTTCTACAGTAATCCATTTATTCATTTTTTTAGTAGACCCACAGTATCTATAAAACTATTATTTAGCACTATATTTCTAATGAATATATTTTCCTCTTATCAACTTTTTTTTAATGTCCGGTTTTTGCAATCATACATAGTAATAAAAAAACTATTGTGAATATATCCTGATTTTGATATGAAATATCTTGGAATTTTTACTAATTCTTACGTAGATGTTCCTAAATTTCAATTTTGTTCTGATGTTTTAACTGCAGTCTCCATTTTTCCCGACAATAAAAGCAAGAAACGAAAAATCTTTAACAATTTCTATTTATTCGTTGGTCCTGAATAGTTTTCATTAGACATTACTTTTGACTTCTTACTATTCAGCTGTAGAGTTGCTTTTGCAATTTTTATTAATATTCAGCAATAATTATTTTAACTCTTCACTATTTTCTGCTACAATGCTCCGTCATTAGCATATTTTGATAGAATTAACATATCTCGGGGAAGAAACATTAATAATTATGTTTCTTCATAGGATTTTTATTCCATCATCGTCTTCATCGATGCTAGAAAATATTCAGATCTACTGTAAGATAGATTAATTTCTCTTGAATGTTCTCTTGACTTTCTTATAACTGTTCAGATTCTTATAAAATCTCAAAATTTTTTTCAGTTGTTATTCATATGGTTGCTATGAACTAGAGTTGATTTGATGATATTTGCATTCACAATTTAAAAAGTAAATTCATATAAAACATGCTCAGAATTATTTGATTTTTATATTAATTATATTTTTATCAGATCATGAACAATAATAAATGCTGCAATACTAATAGCTTGAATTTCTCTTTGATTTCTTCAATTTTATGAAAAGAAATCTCTTGTTTTTCTTTTTTGTTGTTCTCTTCTATTTATCTGAAAATGTTATAATGTCTATGCCAGTTATATTATATATATTATTAGTATATATATAGTATATATATATTATTTCATATAGATA
>AYEL01069796.1:0-30941 GCA_000484575.1 Olivierus martensii
TATATTATTTAAAAAATATATATATATTATATTATTTTTATTTTATTTTGTAACATTTATTATTATTATTATTGTATTACATTAATTATAGACATTTTTTATAGCTAATTTGTATTCATAAATCATTCCTGAAAATCAAGAATATTAGAGTAAATAATTTATGTTTATGATGAGAAAGGTCCTTCCTCATTTGATAGTTTTTATTTTTTCGTTAAGAAATCATCTAACGTCGTTTGCCTTTTCCTATTTCGTTCATAAAGTAATTGTCTATAGCGAGACATCGCAATCCATGACACTTCATCTTTCCCTTGAACTTCTATTAAAATTTGGATCATTTTGTATAAACTGAGCCATAATTTACGTAATATTGGATAAACTTGTTTTGAGAAAATCCGTTGCAAGTTCCTTTTGCTCTTCATTTTCAATAATGCGAACTTCCTCGTCTTCGTCCGATTTCGGATTTATGTGAGTATAACGATTTGAAAACCGCGACAAAGTGAATCAAAACAAAAAATATTGAATTTGAAAAAAACGCATTATATCGAAACAGCGTTAAACGGGGCAGCGTTAAGCGGGGTCTTACTGTAAATACTTTTATGATAAATTTTATTATTTCGATTTCAATTAAATAAATTAATTTATTAAAAGATAATGTTTATGTGAGAGATTCGTAATTAAAAGAATCTTTATATATAGAGATATAAAATTATAGTCATGAGTGAGATCTAAGTCACACTATTTCGAATACTTTTTGATTCGCTCTCTATGCTTCGTTATTTTTCTTCACATCAATATTGAACCGTTGATCATGATCCAACAAATTTGAAAATCCCTTCTCCTTCTACTAAAAAATTTTTTATTCGATTTTACATAAAAATAAAATAAAATACTGTATATAAAAAAAGTTAGGAGAAAATAGGAATTACTTCGGATTCCTGCTACTCCTAATATTGTGACGTAGTTTATGAAGGGATCATGGAGATATATGGATATAAAACTATTTAACCATTTTACAGCATGACCTCCTTCCTCCTCTACATTATTTATCGTCAGAAATCCATTATATTCTCCCCCTAACATTATGGTGTAGTTTATATTCTAATATGAATTTTCATAATTATGATATCACATAAGATTATTATTATACTATATGCATTTGTATATGTATTCAAACTACCATAATTATTCTAATACAATCAAAAATATCTAATTCTAATATGTAAAAAGTAATAAGTAACTGGTAAGTTTAGTATAATACTAAGAAAATGCGGCCAGATGGCCGAATGGTAATGCATTGGCGTGCCACGCAGGAGGACGCGGATTCGCTTCCCTGGTCCGGCATCTCCTGAAAAGTTTTTCGGAGTTTTGAGCCTGGCTCGGCGATCCCGATCCTTCACCATCCAGCTCTCTTCACCGGTGTGGATGCAATCAATACCACCTCTACTGAAAGCCTGAGCACGAAATTGTGACGTCACTAGTCGTAGTCATCTCTAGCAGAAGACGCTGAAATGTCTGCGCTTCTGATTCAACGCTTTAAAATTTTAAAAATTATGCTTATCATCATTATATTTAAAAACCTACAAAAACTTAAAATGTAAGATTTTCTGGGGAAAAATAAATAAACTACTATAAACAGTACAAAATGTTTATTGCAGAAACTTAATTTCAAGTTTTCTGTTACATAATAGCAGATTGCACTTTAACCATTTTTATATAATATACAGTACATGCATGACACAATGTAAAAATTACTTAAACATTTTAAACATTAATACAGTTTCCAAAATATAAAAGTAATATACAGGACATCAATATACAGTATCAATGTTTGTAATTTTCTTTTACTCTTGAAGAGAATCATTTTTTTACATATATCAATATACAAGTACAGTATCAATGTTTGTAATTAAATAATAATACAGTATCAATGTTTGTAATTTTCTTTTACTCTTGAAGAGAATCATTTTTTTACATTAAAGAAATTTTTAAGTAAAGTATTTGTGATACCCAGACAATCATTCTGTATAAGTTTTCTGTATCATGACCACAATCACAAAAATCGTCTTGTAATAAGTCTTGTTTGCAAATCACATTCATTGTTGTGTTGACAACAAAAGTTCTCGCTTAAGCGAAACATTCTCATGAAAAGTATACAGTTTATTGAAAACAACATAGGTATTAAACAAGGTCAACAACTGTAGATGACGGACATAATAACCCTCCTCGATCCAAATTTTTAATTTTTAATCATGCTATAATTTCCTTCTACATCCCAGTTTACATCAACTGTTAACTTATCTTTGCAAAAGTCAGTGTATTTTTTTCACTGACAGATAGCAGTGGCCTCCTCTCCTGGCATATAAATGTTGGCAGATGCAATATCACAATTAGTAATCATCAGTTCAAAAATCTCATTTGATAAAGGTTGCTCTATTTCATGCCAGTTATTGATTTCTTAAAAATTGTTTATCTTAAAAGAGCTGCTTTTGACTATTAATTCTAAACTGCTTTGCATGTCAACTTTTTTTCACATTCCATCAGCTGAAGAATTGAAATATTAAATTGACCACCTGCCAATTGTCTATATTTTCCAAACTGATTTTCAAGAGGGTCAGTTTGCAATTGGCAATAAGTAGGTCATCTTTAATTCATCTATGCAATATTTAATAAACTGTATTAGACCATATGTTGTATGTGCTAAAGCTTCATCTGTCTTCTTTGATAGTGTTCCCTGATTTAACTTCATTGACTTCCATGCATCTAACCACTCAAGAAATTTAGTTAGAAATAATATCCGTTCATCATCAGGAGAGTTTGTAAGAGGCTTCATATAAACATTTGCATGACGGAATCCTTTAAGTGGTGATTTCACATTTACAATATCCTACCAATTTGAAATCAAAGATATGAATGAGGCTGTGCTTTCACTAAATGGCAAAACATTACCGACATTTTTTAATACTTGTACAACAAATTTGTTGAATACTTTTAATACAAAACTAACACTTTGCCTTTCCAAGTTAGATGGATATAATGCCTTCCAAGTTAAGTCATGGCCAAATTTTAACAGTTTGTCATATTATATTTCATGAAAATTTCTTAAAACAAGAAAAGATGCATATTGAAGTTCATTAAAGTTATCAAATGATGGAAATGAAAATAATTTATCACAATCTTTTTGATTGAGCCAATTATTTCTTATATTTTTAAACAAGTGAACTGTATCTATGAAGAAAAATAAAGATCTATTACAATCATATGGATGTGCATAAAGTATTGACAGTCCATGAACTGGAGATGAAAACAATGACATTGCCTTTCGATTGATTGCAATGTTGTCAGTGACAACAGCTGTAATTTTGAGATTTTTCTAAAAGTACAATTTTTTTTTAATAATAATGTTTAAACCTTCAAAATTAAGTTTTTTTACTGGCAAAACATGAACCACTTCTTTGACTAAAGAGAGTAAGCTTGAATACATAAAAACATGGGCACTGTTTGCAGTATGATTAACATCAAAAGCTGCACCTACAACATTGTCACCTTTATAATCAAAGAAAGGCTTTAAATGAATCTCATCAATGAGTAAAATTCCTAATTTGTCATTTCACCCATATATGATATTTTGCCTCTAATGTAACGTAACATTTTTTCATCTACCTGTTCAAGTTCAGGTGACAAATGAAATGTATTACATATTCTTCTTATAGTTTGGGGATGGAAGATTAAAACTCCCATAGTGTCTAATAAATTTGTATGCATGTGGAGAAATAGAATTCAAAAGACATGCAAATGTCATAAAATAAGAAGAATAATTCAAATTGTTTTTAGATGTGCTTTAAAGATTAAGCTCTTCTTTGATAAACATAAGTGCATCTCAATTTTCATATTCCATGATATCATCAAAGAGATCTTTAATGATATCATGTAAGATGCTATATGCTATAAGATTGATGATATATGCTGTATTTTAGTTGCAAAAGGTACCTGGTCTAATTGTATACTAACATCAGCTTGATCTAAGTGCTCCAACAGTTCAATTAATTCATTGAAATTTGTAATTTTTGATGGTATTTTGTAAGTTGTAACCCATAGTATCTTTCAAAATCTCACTTTGTTTGAATACAGTAATTTCCATTACAATATTTAATCTAACAAAGGGGTGTCAAACTGGCGGCCCGCGGGCCGCCAGTCGATGTGATCTTTTGTGGCCCCGACTCTTTTAACTAAAATGAAAATGAGAACAATATGTTATGAGATAATAGGAAGTAACTCTCGCGTCATAGCTATGTCATATACACTAGTTTGATTTAATGAAATGTAATTGCAAAAGTTTTTTTCGATTGGCCTTATCGACGTATACGTACAGATGATATTGATCTTTCAGATCGGTGACACGAACTAAGTACTTTCCTACCAGGACTACATCATTATGTGAGAAATTCCTTACCAAAAAAACAAAAAGCCATAAATTAGAACCTGCATTTTTTTGGATAGACAAATACAATAATCAAGTTCCCTTTGAAGGACGTGTATAAAGGACGCGCTAACGGGCTTGTTAAAGAGATTTATTTGTTGTGTTACTTATTTAAAAAATATAAATAGTTATGGATATTTAAATTTATAAAATTTTAATGGAAAGCTTTTATTTTTGCACAGAAAATATGACTTTTAAGTAGACGCACACTTGCCAGACTCACGATGATAGATAACTGATTCTCATCATGTTGCCGAATACAGTATTGTTACCGGTATATATTATTTATCAATTATGATATTTACTTATAATTTTACTAAAGAATGGATTTTTTTTTGCATATTTTACGCTCCTTTCCAATCAAGCAGATTACTAAGGAGCGGGTCCAGTTCCAACCACGGGCTGCACCTACACCCGTGGAGGGGAGCCGGATGGTGAAGGACGGAGATCACCGGGGCCAACCCGAGTACCCCGAAAAAATCCGGGACCAGACCCGAGACCGGAACCCAGGTCCTCCAGTGTGGCACGCCAATGCGTTACCACTCGGCCATCCGGCCGCCAAAGAATGGATATTTATATTAGTGCGGTAACAGTGTGTCGACGATGTGTATGTAATAAGACGATAAGAAACGATCCGCTCCATTGTATTATCTGTATTGTCTTATAGAAAGGTTTAACCTGAAAAATTACCCCATTTTATTGTTATTATAATAACAATAAAATGTTATAATTTTTATATAAGGAATTTTTTAAGAAAGCACACAGCAAGTATTAGTGTACATAGTTTGCCATACTTTCGAAAAATCCCTAAAATATATCAAAAAATTGAAAATTCCTTTTCTGCTACTGTTCCAATTAAGAGAAAAGTTGTCCCAATTAAGCGTTTAAATTATGTATTAGTTTATTAATTTGGTTTCCGTTCTTTGAGATTTGTCCCAATTACGCGGCTGTCCCAATTAAGCGGAATTCACTGTATTGCTTTTCTATTTCTATTTTATCTTTCTTACAAAAAACCGAATAGTGTAAAATGACGTTGAAGTTTTATTTTTGTTAACATTGTATTGATACCCTAGCATCTAAGATCTAGATATAAAATATGTTTTAATGCTGTAAATACGTTTAAACTGTATGTACAGAACTCATGACCAGACGGATTTAGGCATGGTCTTTATGTGCTGCAGCCTAGGGCCCCGTTCAAAGGGCCCCCTTCGCGGTCATAAAAATAAAAATAAAAAAAATTTAAATTAAAAATTAAAAAAAAATTAATTATACAAACTTTTTCGTACCTAGATAAAGTTTAAATCGTTGGTTTGCAATACGATTGGATTTGAATAAAATATCAAATATCAATGTTTTAAATGACAGTAAATAGTAAATACGACTCTGTCTTCTATCGGTTCTGTCGGTAGTCGGTAAAATCAAAACATATTTTGTCATTTGTCAATTATGCAAATAATGTGACAATATCGGAATGGGAATGCAAATCTAGCTCCTCTAAAGCATGTTAGTTTAGCGTACCATTAGATTAATTTGGGTTAATTTAGTAAGCTTCCCAAATAGCCCAGGACCTCAAAGTTAACAGTCCACCTTTGCTCATGACTGTACTGCCATATAGCTTACAAGGATAGACAAAGCCTAACCATTTCGCTCTACAGTCGTGTTACTAAAAGAGGTTAGTGTTTCCAAAAATTCCCAGGAGAAGGCACTGTATTTCTACTGTTGTTTAGCTACTTCTCATATATGTTTACATGCTTGTATCTTTATTTTATAATTTGTATAGAGTTTTTTTATATAGTTTGATTAAAAATGGTCCACTGTAGTGATACATTTTGTACTTCTGATCATCAAAAAAAATCCACAGTTAAGTTTTCATAAATTTCCCGCTGACGAACCAGGTCGACATCAATGGATCAGCAATGTCAGCAGGCAGCTGGGAGGAAGCAATGATCAACCAAATGTTGCTAGTGTCATGCAGAATCTACAAAAAATTCTAATCACTGGTTTAGTTTTTTCATCAATATATACAAATACAGAGCATGTGCCATTTGAAAAGTGGATTTCTTCTGAGATTTTTCCAACTACTGGAAAAGCTACAAATACAATGAAAGGAAAGTTCACAGATATCATAAAGAAGATTGAGCCACAATTAATTTGGCTTCAAGAGGAACCAAGCAATGCACCATTGACCACTATACACAATGCTGACTTTGGATACATGTGTGGTTATCCAGTACGTGCCATTGAAGAAAACATTTCATGTTTTGCTTGTCGTGAGTTACTGTGCTCTCCGCAATGAATAGCACTTTGATGACTTTAATTCGGGAGAAAGATTTTGGAGGACTTCGATATCCAAAACAAAGCTTTGTTGTGTTTCGACTTGAAGGAGTTCTTCAAGAAATTATACCTTATTCCCACAAGAAACAGAAAGTCATGGCTGATATAACTGATTTACTTCTTCCCCACATGCTGAAGAATCCCGTATTTTCCTGTGGTTACAAGGGACATCAACAGGATATATGTAAAATAATCCTTCAAAAATTTATTAAACCCTATCTGTCAAACTATAGTAAAATTGTAACTGATACACATTTAAAAAGAAACAAAGTTAGTGATTAAGTCAAAGCCTCTATCACGCAAGATTTTAAAAGTTATTTCACATTGATCAATGCAATGATTTCAATAATAGTTTTCCTATTAAACCATTTAGTTGTACCATAATTATACTTAATAAATGAATATTATGTTTGTGTGTAAAATTTGTCATTAAAATTTATTCATTATTATTAATACAATGATCAACCAAATGTTAATCATATATACTAATTATTATTGAAGTAATTTAAAGAAAAAATTATATTCCAAAATAACTTTTTTCTCTGATATATTAAATGAAATTAAAATTAAATATTTATAAAATTTTTATTTTTAGAAAAATACGTCTACAATACCAAACGTTTCTAATCCATCAAACAGCTCGGAGGACAAAGTAAACCTAAAACCTCCATATTAGAAACAGAAGAAGAAGAAGAAGAACAAAAGACTGGAAGCCGATGACTAGGCTTTGTCTATCCTTGTAGGCCAGGCGTGTCAAACTCATTTTAATTCAAGGGCCATCTAATGAGCCAGTAAGATTGTCGCGGGCCATATCACATTTAAATTTTTTTAAATTACATTTTTGAGTAGGATTCAGATATGATAAGATAATTAGAAACATTGTGTAATCAAATGAATATATTACAAAAATATATAATTTCTACATAATTAATTGGTTTTAATTATACATATTTTTTAAATTTTATTTCTCGCTATCAATCTTTAATTTTCTATTAAGCATTAAAAGTCACATTTTCTCTACAAAAACAAAAGCTTAATTTAAAATTTTATAAATTCAAATATTCATAATTACTAGAATAACATAACAAATAAATCTTTAAGAAGCTACGTTCTTTATACACGTCCTTCAAAGAGGGATTGTTTGGAACTTGATCATTATATTTGTCTATCCAAAAAAATTAGTTCTCATTTATGGTTTTCTGTTTTCTTGTAAGAAATTTTGTACAAAACGACGTAGTCCTTGCAAGAAAGCGCTTAGTGTGTGTCTAACTGATCTGAAAGATTAGTGTCATCTGTACATATATGTCCGATAACGTCAATCGAAAAAAACTCGTGCAATTGCAATTCATTAAAATCAAACTAGTGTATCATATATGACATAGCTACGAAGTGACAATTACTTCCTATTATCTCATAACATATTTTTCTGATTTTCATTTTAGCTAAGAGAGTTGAGGGCCACAAAAAATCACGTCGAGGGCTGGATGCGGCCCGCGGGCCGCCAGTTTGACACCCCTGTTGTAGGCTATGGTACTGCATTTGGATATCGTAATACAGTATATAGTATTAGCAAACCAGCATATCATATTTGCTTTTCCATTATGATTCAAATCTATTAAAAAGAGAATATCTTTATAATTTATAATATTCATTTAATTAAGAACTTAATTATAAAACATCTGAAGAAAAAATGAAATATCCATAATACTAAAACTATAATTTAATTTAAATAACAATTTCTCATAAAGATACGAGATGGCGCCACTCAGCACTTAAAGCGAAAGCAAAGCATTCGTTGTTTCGCAAGAGTTTAGCTATAGTAAAATACTGCATGTTTCAAAACATTTTTATGAAAGTGAGTGTATTAATATTTATTCGTATTAAATATTTAGTAACCACTGTTCGACATATTCTATTATAAATTTGTTAGACAAACTCTTCAACTTAAAGAAAAATCGTAACATGAATTTCGTACATCATTTTATTAGTATACAGTAATTGATGAGTAAGTTAAGAAATCTGGTTCGTTGAGATACAACGTCATAAAAATAATTATTATATAAGAAATGATTGATTTTTGGAAATAGAAGAATAATTTTTATGAAAACATTCGATAAGGCAAATAGAATAAATTAATAAACTGATCATGTAATAATGAAATCATCTCAGAAATAAATACTAATATGATATATTGACACAATATTTATGTTAGGAAAATAAATATATGAATACTTTTATTTCTAATCTTTATAAAATAAATCGTATATTCTGAGATTTATATTATTATTTTTCTCTTTATACTCAATTATAGACCAGAACAAAATACAATATATAAAACGAACAATAATTAATAAATTTTGTTTTATATTTTTTTCTCTATAGACTAGAACAAAATACAATATATAAAACGAACAATAATTAATAAATTTTGTTTTATATTTTTTTGATTGCTGCTTATATATTAGAATTTAGACAATTCATTATTTTCTGAATATCAAAATTTCCAAACGACATTAAAGTTAGTTAAAACTATCAATTTGTTCATATCTGAAGATAACCACATTTTTCATTCTAGCATAAAATTGTCTTCTTCTCCCTCATGAGGTGCATGAACTACGATGGGCTTCATTGCAGATTTGACCTATAAAATTTCAGAAGATATGTCATATATGCTCTGAAATCTGATAAATATATCTTCATTTAATTTCTTTGTCTTAATTATAACTTGCATAAATTTTTTGTGAACTAACATTCCTATATCATGTATTATCTTATAAATCAATTTTATAATTATTGTCTCCCAACAGTATAATATATATATACTATCACAGTATAAAATATTAGGAGATAATATATATAATTATCACTTTGATTTTCACGTGTATTATACTGAGTATAAGCAGTAGAATTTTTGTATTTTATATAATTATCATTTACAACTAAGTTGCTTATCTACAATTTCCTCCTTTTTATTATCAAAATTGCCATTAATATTAATGATATCTATTCACAGCTTTAACAAATTTTTAAAAATAGTGAGTGCAATAACTTCATATACTTAAGTGAAATTCTCAGATTGATATTTATGATCATCTATATATATATTACAGTCAATCGGGTGAACTTTGGACCAGTGGGGTAACTTTAGACCACCATGTAAATATACATTTTCTTTGTTTGTACTTTTTACAGATTAGATATAGCCTCACTGATTTTTTATAATGTACAATAGTTATATTACTACCATTTGTTGATTAGCTTAAGTCCCAGAATACTTCACAAAACTCTCACCAAGCTTCACAAGAACACCTATTGAAAAATACATTTGTCAAATGGTATATTCAACTTGAAATTACAGATATCTACAGCTTAAAAATGTACTAAATAACTGAATTGAGACCAAAATTTGAATCTGAATCCAAATTTACTCAAATTTAATTAAGTAAATTTAAGTTGAAGAAATTGCTTTCTATTAGAATTATAATAATTTTGCTGCATAATCACACAGTTTTTTAAATGAATATCAGATGGTATTATATTTTCCTGCTTTCTATATAGCATTATGCTATATAGAATATTTATTTCATGGGGATAAAGTACCCTTATAATGATAAAAAACAATATAATGATTATAATCATCATTGCCTGTCAACATTTTAATATACATTGACAATAATTCCAATAAATGAACAAACACAATAGACATGTATATATATGTACAGTGGATTTGTGTTTTTATGAATTTCCAGTTTACAAACTACCCATTTTTGTGAACTATTTAGTGGGTCCCAAAAAGTCCATAATGTTAATTAATGCCATTCCCATTTACGAATTTTTTTGGGGTCTGTATGAGTTCGTAAAATTGAGAGTCCACTATATAATGAAATATACTTTAACTAATTCAGTTCTGTAACCAATAAATAAAATGATCTTGACTGCAGCATTTTGCTACAAATTGAACAGAATTTTGAATGAATAAGGCTTAGATTATTAAAAAATGAACTATACTTCATATGCATATGTTTTTGTAGGAATTAATCTAGTTATCCTTTGTAAACTTGTCTTTTTCCAATTATATTATAATTGCCTAGAAGAGTTTGGCAATTTAGTACTTTATATACAGTGGTACCTCGGTTCACGAACACAATCCGTTCCTCGACCCTGTTCGTGATCTTGCGTGGTACTCAAATCTAGCCATTCATAGAAACATAAAAATCCAAAAAAATAAAGAAATTTTATTGCCTGAAGATGAAAAATAAGCTCTTTATATTTAAAAAAAATAATTCTTTTGCCTTTTTTTTCTTGATAATATACCTGATTTCATTTCAATATTTTTCTAATTCATTTTTAATTAAGTTTAAAAGAGAAGATTTGTTTATGACATGATTTTTGAATTTTTCTTCTTTATATTTAAAAAAAATAATTCTTTTGCCTTTTTTTTCTTCATAATATACCTGATTTCATTTCAATATTTTTCTAGTTCATTTTTAATTAAGTTTAAAAGAGAAGATTTGTTTATGACATGATTTTTGAATTTTTCGGAAATGTTTCGTTTTAATTTAATATTTTTTTAACTTTTTTAATCATTGATATCCATTGTTCATTATTTTATCACAATCAGATTTCATCGCACCAAAATATTCTATTTCTCCTAGGATATTTTTGGATAAGAATTGATAGTAACTGATGAAAAGTGCTTTACCATTGCCTTAATTTTGTACAATGTTAACAAGAGTTAGTTATTAATGCAAACTACAATTATCAATGGAAGATATTTCGTTAATGACACGTCTACCAGTACTGTTATTCAGTGATTATTTTTAAAGAATTTTCCGCCTTCATGACTATTCAATTCCCAGAAATTCTCTATTGCTAATATGATGTTTATTCTAGAGACAAACGAATTGAAATTTAATCTGATATCTAAACATTGATCATTCTATCGTAATGCCATGCTTGGAATTTGGCAGCATTTTTATAGCTTCATTAATACACTGAATCCTACTCACAGTGTTAAATGTGCATTCAGGACAAACAAATCCCATAGCAATCCAAAAATCAGTTATTTTTTACCTTTCTTAAGTTATTCTTTAATCCTGAGAAGTGAATTTCAAATATAATTTCTAAAGAGCACATGTGTTGATTCATTCTATGAGTTAAGAATAATAGAGCAATTCCATGCAATCAATGGATTCATTCTAGCTTCCACTTAAAGGATATGAAATCTGTTCGTGCTATCAAAGAAAGAATTCAATAGAATCGATTGATCTGTATTCTTTAATACTTCATTCTATTCTATCCATGATTTAGTCAGTCCATTGACAATGTATGATTCGCTGTTTAATTAGCCTGATAAGAGGTAAAGTAATATCATTATATTAATACAACATTATATAAATATAACACTCTAATTTGTTAGCACAATCAATACAACACATTGTGAATTGAAGCATGTTTTCGTTTTGACGACCTCAAAATAGATAAATAGATTTACTTCTAAATTACTAATCAATAAATAATCAGAATTTATTTTATTCGCCACCAATTTACCTTCAGAAATTCATTTGTCTTTCGAAAAATAAAGAAATAATCTATTTTCACAATGTTGGAGCCTCAGGAAATATTCATCCAATTTGTTTTTTTTAGAATATGCCGAAAATTTTATGACTCGAATGAACAATAAAACGATGAATAATCTAACCAAAATAAATTTAATGATCTATTTAATAGTTAATAGTAAATATAACATGTGCACCACTTCTAGGAATGTTATATAGGATGTCTCTTCTATATAGATTTTTTCAGTTACAGAAAATATTAAAACTGATACAGTATCAACTTAGAAAGACATTACTGTTAGGATGAAGAGATAATTTATATAGTAATCTGCATAACATTGAAACATCACAAATGTTTTTTGATAAATTTTCATAAAATAGAAAATAAGTTTGCTCTTGCATCATTGTTATGTTTCAAATTAATGCATGATATTAAAGAAATTATTAAAGGAAATCTAATGATATCTGGAATATTGAAAAAATAAATAAAATCATAAAATATAAGCTAATAATAATAATAATAATAATAATTAGTAGTTAACTTTTAGAGATTTGCCTATTAATAATATCAAAGTAAAGGAAAGAAGATGAAAAATAAATAACAGGTTAAAGCAAAAAATGTTGTTGTTTAAATGAAAATAATAATTCTTTGATTAAGATATATATTAAATTATTTTAAATGATCTCTTTAAAAAATTAATTAAATATTTAAAAATAAATTTTAAGAACGAAAATTAATTAAATAAATTAAATATGGCGGAACAATGAATTGCAAAATAAATAAATTTTTAGGAAAGAAAATAAAGAATTTTGCAATAATACTAATTGAGGAATTTAGATGAACTTATGTAAGGATTTGTTAAAAAATAATTCAAAGAGTATTGTGAAATATTTTTCTGATAGTACTGACTGAATGAAATTCAAAATAGTTTTTAAACTTACAGTACACTCCCGAGTATCCGGCCTAATGTGGCGGAAGGGCAGGCCGGATAACAAAAAAGCCGGATAGGCTAGAGTTCTCTTGTATTTGTTCAGGTACTTCTCTTTGGTTAAGAGAAAAATGTTAAAGATCTCTCTAGATAAAGGAAGTTGTTTTTGTTAAACGTCGTCTCTATTCTATCTGCCGACTCTCATTACCCATCCTTACGCGCGTTGCTCACCGCTCTTTAGGCCAACGCCTGTCAACATCGTCCTCAGGCCTGCGGGCCTCACACAATGAACAACGAGCAGAACGCTGCTCTTTTCTTGTCACAACTTGTATATTGCACACAACATGTAAGAGGATCGTAGCAGACGCCCGCTTCCAATGCTTTTGCAATGTTGCCAATGCAACGCCTTGCCTTCCTCATTTAATTACGATAAAAGAAAACTAGATCGATAGTACGGAGGCCGGATAGTCGCGAACCGGATACTCGGGAGTGTATTGTATTTGTTTTGTCAGTTTCATCACTAGTTCTACCGAAAATTAATGTACACTAGTATCTTTTTAAAGTTTTAGGTTGTGTTCTGTAAGAGAGTTTTTAATCAAACTCATTTTAATGGAGGTTAAATAATAATTAAGTATCGTTTCTTATTTATGAGAATACTGTAACTTAATTTGATATAAACAGGGTGATTCAAAAAGGTTGTGCCAAAATTTAAAAGCTTGTATATGATAAATTATGAATAAAAAAGTCTAGTCTCGTTTTTTGATTTGAGGCTCCGTTTAAAATATATAATTCTTTAAAGCTAACCAATCACCATCGAATACACAAAGCGTCACGACGCGTCGCGTTGCCAAGATGGTCGCATTGCGTCGCTCGCCTTCTTACTACTCGGTAGTAAGTAGGAGAGCGACGCGTCTTGCCAATGCATCGTGACTCTTCTGTGTACTCGATGTTGATTGGTTAGCTTTAAAGGATTATATCTTTTAAACGGAGCCTCAAATCAAAAAACGAGACTAGACTTTTTACTCAGAATTTTATCCTCTACAAGCTTGTAAATTTTGACACAATCTTTTTGAATCCCCATGGAATTATAAGATTAATATTATCTAAGAAAATGTGTGATTCACTGTGATTAATGAAAAATTTTTCAAGGGAGGAAATGGATGCGACCAATTTATCCCCAATCCCTTAAATTATCCAATCCTTTTATGAGTATGTTAGAATAATGGATTATATAAGGTCCACTACATAGTATCCAACAGATAGAAAGACGTATAGAAAATGAGCTGCAAATTCCTCTCGAAAAATACAATACTTTCACAAAAGAGGTTAATAGAGAATCAGCTTTAATGGTGAATACTTTCGACCAGTTACTAATGAAACTCTATTGAGCAAAACAATGAAGAAGTAAATTGATGAAATAAATCGAGTCTTTATCGACGAAGTCTAATATATTATGTTTTTAGTTAACAGTAACTGAAGTTCGGTTTTCCAGTTTCATTTTTAAGCGGTAATTTCTTAACTTAATTTTAGGAACTAATCGATAAATAAATACGCAGCGAATTCTTGCTATTTTGTTAAATGTACGTATGGGAGCCAAGCATGCAAAGCATGTGAAAAATAGTTTAAAATAGGAGAAAAGAATATTAAAGAATTAACGAATTATAGAATTTTTTTTAGTTAATGGAAATATTTGATATTATTGTGCAAACTTATTGAAATTTTTAATGTTACGCAATTTTAAGTTAGCATTTTTTTATTTTATTTTATTTTTTTTTTGATAGAAGGGTACGGAAAATGAATTCAGACAGAGAAATTTTCTTCATTTATTCTTCAAAAGAAATGTTATTTCTATTGTTAATATCTGGTACATTTTTAACTTACTATTTTATGACAAATAAATAGCAGGCTATGTAACATTGTTTACTATTATAACGTAATTACAATTTCATCCTTGGAATGTTTAAAAATTTATCATTGATATATATCTTATAAAGAAGTGTAAATATCAAATATATCAGAAATAATTTTATCATTATAAATCGAATATTTTCTGTGAAAACAATAGCATTTCCCCTTTCTTTACTTTGTCAGTAAAGATCTGACTCATACGACGTGTAAAAGCATGAAGTTCTCTTGTTTCATATAAGTATTGTCTAAATATGTTTATTGTGTATTTAAATCGAAAAAATTTAACACGAAAGAATTGTTATTATTATTATTATATTTTCCACTTCGTAAATATATTTCTATTACTGTTTTTTTTTATTTTGTGTTATCTATTGATAAACAATATTTCTAAGAAGCGAACCGTGATAGTCTTATTTTTATCGTACAAATCCTCTATTAAATTCAATAGACTTAGAGAAGTCATATCGAATTTACGTTATAGACATTGAGGAATCGTCGAAAATATTTTATTAAATAAATATTAATTCTCACTGTGGAATAATGCATAATACAAAATGACAATGATGACGTCATAATTATTCTAATTATGACGTCATTTCCATTCTTTTTATGCTAGAGAATAACATAAATAATAACTTCAAAAATGTGTGAACAATAAACCGGCATGTCTGACTATTAAGGTAATATAAAAACAAAATTTTTAATGCAGTATACTTCTAACTATATATAAAGTAGCATGCAGGAAAAATAGCACTATTTTTTTCAGAATTTTGTATAATTTGTAACGAAAAGGAAAAATTTTTTGATAAATATAGTTATTTGGCATCTTTAGCGTCAATTTAATAAATATATTTAACTTATTTCTTTTCGTTGGAATCTAAAGAATTTTAATTATAGATTAGATGTGGGATTTAAATTTTTGCTTTGAATTAATTTCAAACTTTGATTAGATTAAAATTATAAATACTGTAAGTCTAAATAGATTTTTTTATAAAGTGTTATTTTATTTCGTATCGATTTTTATGCCATCTGAGATTGGTAAATAAAATAATAATAATTAATGAACCGCATGCGGATAATTTATGCAGTATTGTGGAATAATATTTCACTTATGTCGAAGGTGGTTTACCCGTTTTCTGCAGCAATTTTACTGAGAAATTGAGAAAATTATTTATGAAGAGTATAAGTCTCATACGTTCGATTTACACCAGACAGCTTATATGGCTTAAGTAAGATGCTGAAGAAATATTTGCCCTTTGGATGTCGTAACGATTTTAAAATCTCGATATATTCCTATATTCTATATACAGTTTACATTAAAGTCTAATTTGAGTTTCTCGAGCAGATTTCTGTGATTTACAGACTTTTAAGTCTATAAATCATAGAAATCTGTTCTGTAAGTCCTCAATTTTAAGTGATATATCGTAGTTTTTATATTTAATATTCTGCGCTTTCATGTAGGAAGTTAGGATAGCGTTAATCATTCTTATCTATTTTTTACACTTCTTGCTGTTTATTCTTGTTTTATTTAATTATTTAGCTTGTAAATTGCATTTGTTTAATCTGATTTGAACTGGTTCGTACTATTTGGTATTTTATCTTATCTTACCGCTTTAAAATCTTATAATAGTACAGTATCCCTATAGTAAATTATGAGCATGAAGAACTGATCTAAATCTCTTCTAGCGAAATTGTTGTGATATATCTTATTATAAGCATTATTATATTTTTTAAATATTTAGAAACAATTAAGACTAGTATCAAATATTTAATCCTTAAATATATATTTTTATATTTCATAGACATTTTATTTTCTTTTAATTTAGTAAGTCATTATACAGTATTTAATCAATACGAAAAAGCTTCAAGATTAGATGCCTCTCGTATGCTGTAGTGCATTTAATCTTGAAGCTTTAATCTTGCTCTTTTTTGCTCCATTCCTCTTTTCAACTTAGTTTAGAATAAAATTTCCCCCTTCTCAGCATAGCCTAACTCAAAAGATGGTTTGATGTTTTAAATTTCCTCAAACGAATTGAGTGAATCTACATTCTGCTCTTATCTATACAGGGTTAAAAAAACTTCGTAGTAAAATTTTGTGTACTGATACGGGACCTCGAAACATGCAGAAAATGTCTAATGAAAATATAATGTAAATGGCACCGTTGTTGAGTTATAACTCTTTAAAGCTAGCGAATCACCATCGAGTTCACAAAGCATCACGACGCGTCGCATTGCCAAGACGCGTCGCTTGCATTCTTACTATCCGGTAGTAAATAGGAAAACGACGCTCCCCTGTGGGTAGGGGCCAGAATATACCCACCGTCTGACCCCGCGTGGAGTAAAAGGCTCCTAAAGGGGGTTACATCGCGTTTCGAGATCCGTCACTGGGGGCCCGCTTGTGGGCTCCTAGTCCTACACGGAATCGGGACTGCTTCGGCGGTGCCCACATCAGTCACTGGGATCCTGCGGTGGGACCCCATACGGATCTGGACCGCCTGTCTTTCGATTTCGATCTTCGCGTTCTGTCGTCGGGAGATAAGTTCACACATAACCCCAGGAGAAGGGTAGTTAAAAAAAAAGGAAAGCGACGCAATGCGACGCGTCTTGGCAACGCGACGCTTTGAACACTCGATAGTGATTGGCTAGCTTTAAAGGGTTATAACTCGAAAACGGTACCATTTAGATTATATGTTCATTGGGCATTTCCGACTTGTTTCGAGTCCCCTATCAGTGCACAAAATATTAGGACGAAGTTTTTCTTCACCCTGTATATCGTACAATTATAATTAGTTTAGGCATTGTTCTCGTTCTTCAACTCCTACTATGTTTGATTCCAAGTTCTAACAAATCCTTTGAGGAACGAAAATAGAAAAACAAACCTAGCAAATAAATAAATAAACATTAGAAATTTTCTCCTTTTTTCCCATGCTCAAGTTTTCTTGGTCTTAAGGAAAACTTTACTTATTTTTGAAATATGCCGACATGCCTCATATAAAATAAGCTGTAAAAAAGTTTTTTCCTTTAAGATTAAATAAAACACATTATTTATGATAAATAAACATTATGGCAAAAAAAATTTTTTTATAATGGACATTTTATTTTGTTTTATTAGTGATTCTGACTCTCCTTGAAACACTAAAATTCCCCCAAGGAGGAATTCCCAACTGGTTGAAAACCACTGCATTTTTTTTATAATGGACATTTTATTTTGTTTTATTAGTGATTCTGATTCTCCTTGAAACACTAAAATTCCCCCAAGGAGGAATTCCCAACTGGTTGAAAACCACTGCTCTACAGTATCTTACAAGTAATTACATCAGTATAATTCATTCATTCATTCCGTTTGTAGACCTAGTTTAAATTATCTGGAGCAGCTATACTGCATTACATCAGCCGTAAAGAGCAACAAATTCTTCTTTCCAAGATTAAACATATAATAGAATTTTCTATCTTTTTCTTTTCTTTACATTCTTTTTTTTTTGTTAATCTCAGTATATTATATATATATATTAGTTATTAAACCACTGAGAAAAATCTAACAGAAATTTATCCAGATAATTTATTCCAATTTCGTCTTATCTTTTTTTATCTGGGATGAAGTATAAACAGCACCAAAAAATACATAAAAATTCACATGCCACATCAAATAAATAAATAATAATAAAAATAATTAATATAATTAATTATTTTTATTATTATTTATTTATTTGATTATTTATTTAATTATTCTATTATAATTAAACTATAAAAAGTTACCTGACGACAGTATCGGAAGTCAGTATTGAGTCTGGAATAGTGATACGTTTACTATAGGATCCCATAGACTTAATACTGACTTCCGATGCAGTCGTCAAGTTTTAATTATATTCTAGTAAATGTTTATGCTTCATCGATATCTTTGCAATTTTAAGTTACATCATATAACAACATCGTGTGGCAATAAATTACAATAAAAATTTCATATACGATCGTCTTTTGTTTCGTAAACATAACACTATATTCGGGAATATAGCATGTGCAATAGCACAAATTGTAATTCAATATTTGGTACAGGTTAATAATAATATCAACAATTATATTTCCTTCGAAAATATTACTAAAAAACTTAAATAAAAAATTTGAAAATTAGAAAGAAAAAAAAATTTTTTTTTTTGTTTTAAAAGTGACTGTCAGTAAAGATCTATGTTAAGACAATATGATATTTAACTTTGCTTCTGATAAGATGAGGTCACGCGTGACTAAGGTGGAATTCTTTCTCAGAATGAATGGGGACGTTAGTGAGGACGGCGGGAAAATTATTTTGGTGAACAGAAATGTGATAGATTAAAAAAAAAAGTAATAGACTTAGTAAATTCTCAGCTTTGTATACAGTACACATTTATTAATTAAATAAACAAAATTGGTCGTGGATGTTCGCAATATAAAAGAGCCACAATTAGCAAGGATTGTCCGTAAATTATTGGAATAATAAACTAATAATTTTACTATATGAAAACTTAAACCCGGATTTTGTACCCCTGTCCGTCATAGATAACGTGTGAGTCATTCAGCACCTCTTTAGATTTAAATAATTTTTTCCAGAATTTTTTTAATATTTAAGAAACGGTTACCTCTCATTTTATTCGCAGAGATAACAGATTTCTTAATGCGGAAACAAATATAAAAATTGATATTTTGATTGATACACGTTAAATGATGCCACTGACGACATAAAATTAAACATTTCAATTTATAAATTTGTTCACCAATAATCGAATAAATGAGAAAACAATAATTTGAAATTAAAATAAAGTTTAATCGTAGAATTTAAGTGGCTTTGACAAAATAAACGACAAAAATTGTATTCTCTCCCCCCCAAAAAAAATAATAATAAAACAATTGGATGTTTTAACAATTAAATACCAAATCCAAAGAATTTATAGCATTAAAAATTTTTGTTTTCAAATTTTACAAAATTAAAAAAAAAAAAAAAACTATTTATTTTGGAAATTGATGACTTCCGATTTGACACGGAGAATGCAGAAAAGAATGTGGCGAACGATGGGGGAGAGTGACCCTGACAAAACGTATTTGCTGTATATTCGAATAAAATGGAAACTATCGAGATGTCCTTTGTCTAACATAAACTGGTATTAAAACTCTCAAGGCATTTTGTATTAATCTCGCAAAATTATATCACACATCAATTAATCTATGAATCAGAAAAATTGTTTATTTTTTCGTATTTTTAATATGTGTTTGGTATTAAGTATTGATCTTAGTGTATTAAGCTCATAACAGTACGATCGATTTAACCGATTAAAGGCTCACCAAAACTTACTTGATGAAATCGATGTAAAATGTATGAGGATGGAGATCGAACTATGATTAATACGATCGATGAAACAAGTCTGATTCACGTTCAAGTACAGTACAAATTTATATTCCTTTAACATACTCTCTACATAGCTAAAAACAAAAATTAATTAATTAAGTAGATGGAAAGTTTGACACATCTTTATTCATCGTTAGTTAATGATTGATTTTTCTATAAAATTAATAGACAGAAATTATAGCCATCGTTATCAGCTAAGAGCTAAACATTTTAAATATTAAAAGTACATAATATTTTTATATAAATTCTTGGTAATAAAGTACAAAGTTGGTATAATATTAAAACATAAAGCATGTGTTAATTTTCGCAATTGCATAATAAATATTTTCGTGCGTCACAATATTCGATACTTGATACTCATCATCGCTTACTGTTGAAAACGAACATCATTAAATATATTTATTTCTTAAAATAAATTATATTATTTAATATTTATACTTTTACTTTTATTTTTTTTTTTATACGATATTACTATACCTAAATTTTGAGGTTTGATGATATTTGTAACTGTTTTATTGTTATTTTAGAAATGTTTTGTCGTGTTTTCTTGTTAATGCGTTTGGAAGGGTAACTTTCCACCTGCAGTTTGTTGATGTTAGGAACCGGTCACTGATTGGTTCCCCGACTTAGCCCTATGAGAAAGGGCGAGAGAAGCTTCTCTGGTCTGTATTACAACTGAGGCAAGCTACGTGGATAGCCGAAAACGTTTTTGAATAAACAATTTATCTTACTTATTTGACTTTTTGTTTGCTTTTATTTAATATCTAAAGTAAGAAGTTTTTCATTATTCATTATAGTATAGTATAATAAACTATATATAGTAGTAGATTTTGGTTTATAGTAGACAATAGTTTGCTATAAACCAAAATCTACTATATAGTCTATATATTATAATAATAATAATAATAATAATAATAATAATATGCAACTAATTGAATAAAATAATTTTTCTATTAATATAAAATAATGTGTTAAGAATATATAAATAAATTGAAAATGTTTTCTAAAATAGTGCCATTGGCCTTGCATTTGGAAAAAAACTCACTACCGAAGAAGAAATGATAACTGTAAGTAATTTATTGCATTTTTATGAATAAATAAAATTAAAAGTTAGATTTCAAATACCTAAAATTACAATATGTTTATTAAAATATTTTGTAATATTAATGAAAATCATATTAAAGAATGATATAATCTATATTGACATGAAAATCTCTATTGAGAATATCCTTGTGTAAAACTACAATCCAAGTAAAAACCATAAAGACAGACTCAAAGGGTATTTGTATTTCTTTCAATTAGAATTTATTTACTCTTTCAAAGTGTATTGCTTATTATTGATTATAAGCAAGGTACTTTGAAAAATTTTACCAATTTTGCAAGATTTTATATTTCAGAACCAAACTGAAATTTACAACAGTGTAAATGTTCAATTTTATCCAATTTTTTTTCCTTATTTAAATTCAAAGGTTGTAAATCTTGCTTTCTTTCAAAATCTTTGATCTATTTTTAATTTTGGTAATTAATCTATTAAAAAGATGATTCATTATACAGAGTATATAATGATAAATAACATGATAAATATCATAGATTTTAAAAATCTGTTAATGCCAATAAATAGAAAGTCATGTGTGGGCTACCTGATGGTAACCTTCAAATTAACTGATTGTGCAAATGAGGACACTTGCAAATCCTATCTCATAACACATAGAGAAAAACTTTCAATTTCAAATTTGTTCAGCATTCAATTCTGAACACTTAAAAAAACTCATCAAAATTGGATGAATAGTTTGTCCAAAAATGAAACAAAAACATTTTACTTACAAATCATGTCACATGTCCTTTCACATCTGGTTCTGTAAATTTCTGGAGATTTCTGCATCATCATTGTCTTTATGTTCAATTGGCATAGAAAGCCACATTAACACACAAAATTCAATATACGTGCACAGTACAATGGCTTAGTGCACACTTAATGAATATGCTATGGTGCTGCTAATGCAAATGATGTTGCAGCTTGATTTTATCATGAAAGACATCCCTCAGCATAAACACTTAGATCTATCATATGTCAATTCCTTAAAATGCACAAGATCAAGTCATCCACCAACAGCAACTGATGATGCTACAAGTTTCATTCTTGCATATTAACAGTATAAGAGCTTCAAGACTGCATCATTACTGCTAATACAGAGATTTCTACTGACATTCAAAAGACTGTGAGGAACTCCAACATCATACTCAATTGTACTTAGGTGCTAGTGGAACACATTTTTAGCACATCCTTGATTAGTTTTTCTTGTTGATTAGGGTGTGTTTTTTCAATTTATTGATTTGGGGTACTATGTTTTGATGTTGGTTTGTTATTTACATATCAGAAATAAGTGTAAATCCTTTGCATGTAAAAATGTTTTCGTTTTGTTTTTGGGTAAACTATTCTCCGATTTTGATGAACATTTTTAGAGTTCAAAATTGAATGCTGAACAAGTTTGTAATTGGAAATTTTTCCCTATCTGTTATAGTTTGAGATAGGCTTTGCAACAGTATTCATTTGCATAATTAGTTCATTTGAAGGTCACCACCAGTAGTCTACTCATGACTTCCTATTTGTTGACATTAACATCTTTTTGAAATATATGAAATTTATCAAGTTATTTGGAGAGGTACAGACTTTTCTTTCACTCTATATATATATAGAAATATTTAATAGTTTAGTGATTCAGTCTTCAATTTTGAAGATGAAGATTCTCATCCTTCTAAAGTGTAAACTCTCTCTTTTGTGAGAGAATTTACGCCTCTTTTCATCTTCATTGTTTATGAACATTGTTACTACTCAGCCGTATATTTATTCAGTGGCAGATCACCAAGATGCCAGTGAAATGGTATTTTTATTTATTTGTGCATTTTATTACTAAATATACAATAATGAATATTAAACATATTCATTTATTTTATCTTACAATAAATCTTTAAAATAATGCCTTCAGAAGAATAGGTAAAAATGAAGTTGGTATGAAATTTTTAGGTAATGGCAGGTCTTATCACTTTGAAAAGAAGCTAGCTAAGTGGTGATAGAATGCCTAGAGGGTTATGAGTACTCAATAAACTCCACAGAGTGCTTTGTAAAGAGAATAATGGAGAGGACTCCAAACATAGATGAAATTATGACCATGTATGACTTCCGCCTAGAGGGTTATGAGTACTCAATAAACTCCACAGAGTGCTTCGTAAAGAGAATAATGGAGAGGACTCCAAACATAGATGAAATTATGACCATGTATGACTTCCAGAAATTATACCCCTCGATCAAGATTGCCCCGACGTGCATTGCATTTTACAGGTTCCTTCTGGAACAAATACCCAGGGATATTAACCAAAGCATCCACTTTGAGAGAGTTGGCACTCCTGGTGTGCTACAACAGTAATTTTACATATAGAGGTAAGTATTATAAACAGAATGTAGGAGTTCTAATAGGTAGTCCAATGGGAGGTGTTCTTGCAGAAATCTTAGAACGGTGGAGAAAGATATTGAGGTTTTGAACGAAGATACTATATCTCTCTATATTCACTATGTTAATGATCTATTTGTAATTTGGAAATATGATGATAACGTCGGGGACTTCCAAAAATGTTTTGATATACCAGAGAGAGATCCAAAACTGCTTCAGGACCAAAAAACTAATATGAAAATACATTATCTAGATGTGGAAATAACAAAAGAAGAGGATACCTATAAAACAAAAGTGTTTAGGAAACCTACTACTGTACTAGTACTTATCCTAAGGTGGTCAAAAGACAAGGAACACTATAAAAAATCAGCCATTAGAGCATTATATAGGAGAGTGATTACCTACTGCTCATATACGGAGACAAGGAGAGAAGAGTACGAAACTATAGAGAAGATAGGGCAAAACCACAGATATAGTAAGAAGTATCTAAGGAGAATAAAAGAACAGGTAGAGAGGAGGACTCAATATCCACCAGAGTTTACCGGAACTGAGGAAGCAGACAGAAATCAAGGGCGGCATGAAAATCTAAAGTATGTACCAGTCACATACGAAACCTCGAAACTACCAGTAATTAAATCATTGGCAAGAAAGAGAAGGGCAAATATGGCCCCAACCAGGAACCCCAGTATATGAGAGGTTTAAAAACAATAAAGATGGTATAGAAAATAAAGATAAGTCGGGCATATACGTGATACCCATGATAAATATGAGCACTAATACAGAAGAAAAATATATAGGGATGACGACGAGAACTTTAGAGAAAAGGCTAAAGGAGCATAAAAATGATATAAGAACAGGCAAAATGAACACAGCACTAAGTAGGAGGATATCAACATACAGTGGAAGGAGGCTAAAGTGGTAAAACCCTCTGGCAGTAAAGAGGGGGCTTTATTGAATGAGATGCTGGAAATATTAAAAAGATCAAAGAACGAGAATGTGATTAATGATTATCCGAGTAAAGGGATAGCCCTACCATGGAAATATGCATTGAAACAAAAAATGTTATAGATTAAAAAGTGACCAAAATAGTTACTATGATTTATTAGAAAGAGTGCTTTGAAAAAATAAATGTGGACGTTTATTAATTTATGGGTCTCCATGGCATCAAAAAAGAAAGAGATTGATTTTTAATTTGAATTATTTCTGTTAAAATTCGATTATTGTTCTTTTTCGAATGTTTTTCTTGTAATGATCAGACTGTGACGAGAATAACTGAAGAGGGTCAAATTGAGAGTGGACGAAAACGTTTTTATTTGTTTTATTGATTAGATTAAAGAATTTTTAAGACTGCTGATAAGTGCTTGGTTATTAGATAAATAATAACCGTAGAAATAGCAGTTAAGAACTTGGACTTTGAAAAAGTATTACTGATATGCAGCAGCCAAAAATTGAATTCAAAATAGATTGTTAAATTACTATTACAAATTTAGTTTCTTAAGATGCTGTTTTACTTGGAAAATTTTTAGTTTATGGATTGAAATTTGAAAAAGAAAATTACTTTGAGTAAAATTTTTTTTTCTTGGATTTATTTTCTTTTATTTAAATTAGCAACACTACTACAAATGCTACATGTGTTAATTGTCATACAGATAATATGCTCACATGTAAAGTCACATTATTCTATATTTATTATTTTACATATTTCATAATAAGTTATATTTTAACCCTTTGCGCTCCTGAAAAATATTTTTTTTATTGGTCTACCGCTATAGCGCGGCTAAAGGAGCATAAAAATGATATAAGAACAGGCAAAATGAACACAGCACTAAGTAGGAGGATATCAACATACAGTGGAAGGAGGCTAAAGTGGTAAAACCCTCTGGCAGTAAAGAGGGGGCTTTATTGAATGAGATGCTGGAAATATTAAAAAGATCAAAGAACAAGAATGTGATTAATGATTATCCGAGTAAAGGGATAGCCCTACCATGGAAATATGCATTGAAACAAAAAATGTTATAGATTAAAAAGTGACCAAAATAGTTACTATGATTTATTAGAAAGAGTGCTTTGAAAAAATAAATGTGGACGTTTATTAATTTATGGGTCTCCATGGCATCAAAAAAGAAAGAGATTGATTTTTAATTTGAATTATTTCTGTTAAAATTCGATTATTGTTCTTTTTCGAATGTTTTTCTTGTAATGATCAGACTGTGACGAGAATAACTGAAGAGGGTCAAATTGAGAGTGGACGAAAACGTTTTTATTTGTTTTATTGATTAGATTAAAGAATTTTTAAGACTGCTGATAAGTGCTTGGTTATTAGATAAATAATAACCGTAGAAATAGCAGTTAAGAACTTGGACTTTGAAAAAGTATTACTGATATGCAGCAGCCAAAAATTGAATTCAAAATAGATTGTTAAATTACTATTACAAATTTAGTTTCTTAAGATGCTGTTTTACTTGGAAAATTTTTAGTTTATGGATTGAAATTTGAAAAAGAAAATTACTTTGAGTAAAATTTTTTTTTCTTGGATTTATTTTCTTTTATTTAAATTAGCAACACTACTACAAATGCTACATGTGTTAATTGTCATACAGATAATATGCTCACATGTAAAGTCACATTATTCTATATTTATTATTTTACATATTTCATAATAAGTTATATTTTAACCCTTTGCGCTCCTGAAAAATATTTTTTTTATTGGTCTACCGCTATAGCGCGGCCATTTAAAAAAATTATGATTTATTGTTTTTTTGTCATAACTTTTTCGCATTTTAATATTTTGACACGAAAAAATTGGATTTTGTCGGCAATATACCGTACTCTGATACCCTTTTTTAGTTTTGATGAAGAATCAAAAGAATAAGAGAAAAAAAATTCGAAAGCAATTAGGCCTAATTTGCATATGTAAAAATTCGGACAATCCGTTCTTGAATTTTTGGCGGTCCAAAGATGGCGTCATATTAGTAAATCCGATTATAAAGCGATTAAAAAATTAATTAAAAATTTAATTAAAAATCCAAATTTTACCAAAATTTTGGTTACTATGATAAAACATTGAAAAATATGACAGAAAATCATATTTTGAAAATTTATTTTTCAATATAAATAAAAATAAGGGCACCAGACCCTGTCAAGTACGTTATTGACAACGGAGTTGTAGCAGGTTTTCGCGCTGTCAAGTACGTTATTGACAACGGAGTGCAAAGGGTTAATGTTTACACTGATTAAACTGACAACACACATATTATATTGTATACCTATTTTTTATTTCCATTTTATGAAAATCTTTTGAATTCTCAGAAAATTTGAGAGTGATATATAAGGCAACCAATAAAGTTCTGTCAGATTTTTACCCTACAAAGAGAAACATGATAGCATGAAGTAAGATGTACTTGGAAATCAGATATAGTCCCCATCAGCAGCAATGACCTGTTTCCAATGTTTGGGCAGACTATGGATCCCATGATGGTAGAACTCAGTGGAATGTGAACCAAAGAAGTCGTCCAGTGCATGTCATCTTGTTGAGGATTTGGAACTATCTACAAGGACTCTTATCTAATGAATGAAACAAATAGTAATCTGAAAGTGCAATGTCAGGGGAATAGGGAGGATACATTAGTGTTTTCCAACCAAGTCAGATAATGGTGTCACAGGCAACTTAGTAATATGTTGCTTTATGTTGTCCTGTAACAGAATAACACTTTTGTGATTCACAAGTGCTGGCTCCATGGTTTTCAGTTTTTCATTCACATGTTCCAATTTGCCAAGAGTACACAGTTGCATTGATTGTTTGGCCTGGAAGCAGCAGTTTGGAATGCATGATATCCCAAATAGACCACCAAACACAGATCATAACCTTCTGTTGATACAGTGGTGGTTTTGGTTGTTTGGGAGGGATTCATATGGTGTGGAGTATTGCAAAGAACTCATTTCTCATCGCAGATCAGCACTCTGTCTAGAAACAGATCCTTCCTTTGGCGAGACAGCAAAGAAACACCGGGCATTTGTTTGTGTTGTTTTCTGAGCCAGTGTTAACTCATGGGACTCACCGTCCCATTTTATATCTTTTCTCAAACTGATGGAAGTATTGTCAAATGATTTTTATACTGCAATTGAATGCATCTCCCATTGTTTCACGTGTTTGGCCAAAATCAGCCTCAACAGCTGCCTTGAGTTTCTCGTTGTGTATGGCTTGTGGCTTGTGGTTCTATACGTGGTGCATTCTGGAGGGATCATAGTCGTCCTTAAATTTGTTAAATCACCATTGTACTGTCTGTTCATTTATTACATCCGTACTGAATGCCTAGCATATTTTTCTTCTCACTGCATTTTCATTCCCAGTTTAAACTTGTACAGCATACAGGCCTGTACAACATTGTTTGTGGTTCCCATGTTTGACCTGCTCTTGCTGACATCCCGGTTTAACTGTAGTGACTATTACTAGCTGGCTACAAGAGGAAACAGTCACTAACATGTTACCTTCCTCTTATCTGTCTAATCTCTGAAGGAACGCTGTAGGGAGTACATGCAATTTGATCATTTGAAAATCTGAGAGAACTTTATTGGTTGTCGTGATTTCCAATGATATCATTACTTTAATATATGTTATTAAATGAATATACAAAACAAGTTATGTAATCATGTTCACAAAATATAATTTCCATTTTACATGTGTGATTGATCTTTATAACTACAGTTTTCCCATCCATAGCACTTTTCAAAATATATTTTGAAAAGTGCTATGGATACATATACAAATTCATTATCAAATACATACATACATACACTAACATTTTCTTACAAATTAAAAAATAAAAAAAAAATAAAAGAAATACAAAATTTTTTTTTATTTTTTTTTATTACTAACATAGTTATAGGTTTCTTACTAACACGTTCCCTAAATTTAGTTTCCTCTCTCTGATGAGATTGAGTTGTGTCCTAAATTTGGCGAAAGCGCTTTCTACAAGACGTAGAGACGAACCTGTATAAAATGCGTATTGATATGCTCTATTGCCTCTCTGATGAGAGTGAGTTGTGTCCTAAATTCGGCGAAAGCGCTTTCTACAAGACGTAGAGACGAACCTGTATAAAATGCGTATTGATATGCTAACATGTATCGTTGAATTCTTGTTTGTCTATCAGTTAATATTTGAATTCTATCGCTATTATATTGAACAATGTTTAATGTTTGATTTAAAACAGAAGCCTGTGCTTCCAGAATGTGCGAAATCTTTAGTTGTCGAACACCGAGTGAATCAATTTTGTTACTTAATTCCGAAAATTTATCTGTGGTTGCTACTCCAAATATAAATTTTTATACCTTACCTCCTACGTCTAGTAAAGCTCTCTTTTCTCTTTGAACTGTTACCAAAAATTTTATGTCATTTACCTCCTGTTGAAAATTTTGAAGCATATGTCGCAAATGAAAAATTTCCTTACGGGAAATATCCCACAACAGAGCAATAGGACTATCCTTCCGGTGTTCTGTCTTTCCTGTCGATTCAATAAATTGATCTAAAAATTTAACATGTTCTTGTAAATGTGCGAGTTGTGTGTCCAACGGATCCATAGGAATGTCTATCACCAGTGTCCAGCGAATAGTAGTCATTAAATAATTTCCCTGATGGAGGAATACTACGCCTTTATTCAAATTGAGATCTGTTACTTCCGAATTCGCTTCTTTTACAAAAATGATTATTATTGCTTTTATTTGGAACATGTTGGCTTGGAACTGACCGTCTCTTGAGAAAAACACCTCCTGAAAAGAGGAGAGATGACAATTTAATATATTTATTTATCGCGTTACTCTTAAAATGATTTTAAAATTAAAGTCTTTCATCATTATTACGGGAATAATTTCCCGCTTTAAGAGTACCAAACTTAAAGTACGAAAAAAAAAAAATATATAATTTCTTATTTTAATCTTAATCGGGCGATCCTTTCTCGTTTTTTATTTATTTTTGTTTCTATTTTTGTTGGCCTTTATTATAATTTCTTATTTTAATCTTAATCGGGCGATCCTTTCTCGTTATTTATTTATTTTTGTTTCTATTTTTGTTGGCCTCTTCATCCAGAATGATGATCCACAGAATGATGAGTACTTAAGGGTCGCCACTTTTCCCTCAGGGCAGTAACCCTTCACTCTACATGTCCTTCCCGGATTTCGACCTTGTTTAAACATCTCCACCTGTCACCGGGATGGAAAGGATCAGAAACAGAAATACTTTAAATTAGGTATAAAGCGGAGTGGGGTAAGTGCACAAGGTTTTTACAAAGTTGGACTTTAAATGAAGGTATTCATCAGAAACAGAAATACTTAAAATTAGGTATAAAGCGGAGTGGGGTAAGTGCACAAAGTTTTTACAAAGTTGGACTTTAAATGAAGGTATTTCAACCTATCGTATAGATATTTGGCAGGGTCGTTAAAAATGGCATTTCACAGCTAATACCGTTTAAATCATTTTTGAAAATGTTATATTTGCGACAAAATCGTACAAAATGTCAGCTATTCGCACTTAATCCAGAACGGGGTAAGAATGTACATGCAGGTTAAAAAAGTTTTGATGCTTATTTACGCACCCTAATTGGCACGAGCAGAATCAGGAACAAGAACGGGGTAAGAGTGTACGTGCAAGTTAAAAAGTTTTGATGCTTATTTGCGCATCCTAATTGGCACGAGCAGAATCAGGAACAAATTTACTATAAAATGCCTTTTACCACATTAAGCTAGGTTGTTTCGTTTTAGAGTTATTCTTTGTTAAAGGAAAAAATATCGAACTCTTGAAATTTGAGAAAAAAAAATTTTAACCGATCGTATAAATATTTGGCAGGGTCATTAACAATCGGATTGCGCACCTATTACCGTTTAAATCATTTTTGAAAAATTTAAATTTGCGACAAAAT
>AYEL01069797.1:0-22469 GCA_000484575.1 Olivierus martensii
CAAATAAACCTAAATTCTCAAGCCAAATTTAACCCTTGAAACTATAACGGAATAATTTAATGATTGGAAATAATTTGAACTAATGTTAGCGACATCTCGTAATTATAATTATTATTAATTTCACCGAATCAATGAGTGGCGCCATCTATTGATTAATAACTGAACCAGAATTTATAATTAATTTATCTGAAGAAAAAATCTGCCTCGGCCCGGGATCGAACCGGGGACCTTTGGACTAACATCCCAACGTCATAACCGCTAGACCACCGAGGCCAACAAGCAGATTGATTCTTCAGACAGTTATATTAATTTAGAAAGACTTTTTCTTCAGATAATTTAATTATAAATCCTGGTTCAATTATTAATTAATAGATGGCGCCACTCATTGATTCGGTAAAATTAATAATAACTATAATTACGAGATGGCACTAACATTAGTTCAAATTATTTCCAATCATTAAATTATTCCGTTATAGTTTTAAGGGTTAAATTTGGCTTGAGAATTTAGGTTTATTTGGTATAAAAATTCCCTTGAAGTTTATATTATAAAGTTTATGCTTATAAACCTTTTACTATTTAATGAGACTTAAATAACATCACTATTCTGCAGTTAAAGGTAGAAAAACATTCGCATAAATCGTACTAGTGCTTTCAGTGTTCTGTTACGAACAAACACATTCTTAGTTCTAAGAATGTGTTCGTTCGATGTTCGAATTGGTTATGTAAAACGTACCTGAGGATGGTGTAATAGAACACCGAAAGCGCTAGTACGATTTATGCGAATGTTTTTCTACCTTTTACT
Source organism: Olivierus martensii (assembly GCA_000484575.1). Taxonomy (NCBI): domain Eukaryota; kingdom Metazoa; phylum Arthropoda; class Arachnida; order Scorpiones; family Buthidae; genus Olivierus; species Olivierus martensii. The sequence continues at coordinate 803 of AYEL01069797.1, forward strand.
GCAGAATAGTGATGTTATTTAAGTCTCATTAAATTGTAATTAATGTTCATATTTTTGAATTTTCTTTGATATTTCAGATTTAAAAAAAATTAATAAACCCAGGAACCCATAAACTGAGAACTACTAGTATTGAGATTCTCCTATATAATCATAGTAAAAATCTCTGCAATACATATAAAATATTTATTATCTATATTTATTATAAAATAATTTAATTATTTAATAGGAACATTAAATCCATATTAAATTGACCTACACTCCTGGATAGGGACTATGATTAGATTTATTCATATTTCAAAGTTATAAAACAGTTATTAAATAATAGTAGTAATAAAAACAATTGAAGAGTGTGATCTGAAAACACGTTAAGTCCATTTTTGTTAATTTTCAGGAGAAGCAAAATATGAATTGAGAAAATACTTACGTGAATGATTATCTACATTACCAGATATCTGTTTCTAATTCATATACATGCACTTCTCAATAAAATTTTGAAATCAGTCATTATTATTTTTAAATACACAATGACTAAATTTGATGAATGTTAATGGAAACTCACTAAGTCCAAGGACTGAACGTGTTTTCAATTACACTCATTCTTCATTAGAGGAAAAACTAAATTTATTTTGATTTAAATATTAAAATGTAGTGATTCTCGGTATTCAAAGATTCCCTATTGACCTGATTATTCTCGAAAATTTATTTGTAACCACAGATTCGATTTTCACGGCATTTATGCGCTTTTTCGCAGATTATTGCTGACTAGTGAAAATGCTGTTGTAAATATCACTCTTACTCGTAATCTCTGTCCTTCTGCCTGAAAAGTCTCATTATCTATCGTTCTCGCTTCACAGATCGCAGGTAGGCCAAAAATGTACCAGTACGTATTCTTGGGGAAATTCAAACACTTCCTTTTATTACTTCATGGGGGAGTTCTGAGGCTTTCTCCATGAGTACACTATACTCATGGGAAACGCCCCAGAATATGTATTTAATCATTCCAAATTAGGAACTACTGAAATTCAGAAAAATAACTTTCCTTTTAACAATAGATAAGATCACAAGAAACTTAAATTTTTAATGTTACGATTTAATTTTAAGAGCTTCTAACACGAAAATTAATAACCAATATAACAATTTTACCTTTAATAACGTGACGAAATATCAACAAATTGATTGCAAACAGTAATAGCAGTTTGTTTTTTTACCTCCCTGCTGGCAAGATTAGGAAAATGCTCTGCTCATGCGCAAAGGACTGAGAGTTTTCATGGTTACTGTTCTCTAGACTGAGCAAGTTTTCAAAAGCAAAGCAGAATTCAAGTGTCCCTACACATTGATTAGCACGGTTTTTGGAAAAAACTGGTCTTTAATAAGATAGAAGACTTCAATAGGAGTATGTATTTGCATCAAATAAAAAAATGACAAAAATTGAACATGTTTTAGGATCACACTCTTCAATTATTTAATAATAGTAATAATAATGACACCTTTTTAGTCAATGTGGTTTTGTCTACATAGACTTTTATCATATGAGTTTTTGTTCTAGATTGTAATTTAACCCATTTGAATTGTCACTACCTGCAGATGAATAATTTAGGTCACATTGTTCTGTTGGATTAGACTAGTCAGTTTAATTTTAATATTTTGCTAAATAATCAGTTATCTGAATGTAATTATATTTTGAATTGACCACCAGATTTTTTGGTGACTATAGAAATAATTTATATAAAACAAACATTAAAATTTGAAAAATCTAACTTCAATTAATTAGTTTTCATTACATATTTAATTACTGCATCATAAAACATTTTACACATTTATTATATATTTGCTCTCTTCTATAATGATTAAACAATACTTTATCTAAACTAACAAGCAAGGAAGATTCTATATGAAGTCAGTTGATAATAGGGGCATAAGTACAATAGTACTTCAAATGTAAATGAAGTTAATAATCTATAATTAGCATCTGTTTTGAATATAAAATCCACATTTTTTTATTATATATTTAAATATTTTTGTTTGTGATATATATATATTTATACAGAAATATCACAATATACATATATAGTGTGATATTTGTGTGTGCGTGTGCATGTACACATATAAGATATTTTTTGTCAGAAATCCATGGTTTATTTTATTTTAAATTTTTCTACTGTGTATTATTATATGTATAAATACTCAGTTTCAAGATATGATATATTTTTCCAAACCAATAACAATCCATGTGTATTTGTTTATTTTTGTTAGAAGAAGATTAATAATTGTAAATAAATTATTTGGATTATAATTTCATGTTATAATTAATAAATTTTTTTCTATTTTCATTAAAATTTATATGAATTTTAAATTTTCAAAACTACACATTATTTAGTAATATATACAGTATTATTTTTTAATAAGACTGTATATATTAAAATGATAGCAAATTATTATACAAACATTGAATATATGAAGAATTTAAGTAATATATTCTTATTGTTTTTTATATTTGATATTTTCTAGTAGATAAGTATTGCATTCTTGTACTAAGCCAAATTTTATGCAACTTATAATTAAGAAATATTTCATTCATTATGACATTTTTGCTGTTCTGAATATGATTTCTAAATTTAACTTGTCTTAGATCTAATATATTCATGCAGATATATTAAAAAAATATTTTGGGAAAATCCCAAAATCTCTATCTTATTTGTAATCATATAGCAAGATAAAATTTTCCATATAACTAAGTAAAATTTTGTTGTTAAAAATTCATTTCAATCAGCTTGAATAACATAAAATGTAATATAAATAAATATTTTGTCACAACTTTTTCATTAAACAATTAGTTTTTATTAAATTTATTGTTTCAAAGTTTTTGAGAATAATAAGATGCAAAATGATTCCTTGCAAAATCTGTTTATAGATCTACAAATTCACTATGAAAAAAATTACACAATGTAAATAGTAGTACATATCTAATAGGCCTAATATAATAATTGCATTGTTGTTAGTATTTTAAAATGAAAATCTGTTTATGGTAAATCTAAAGACTGTATGAATATCAATAAGGAATTGAATTTGAGATTTTTTAAAAATTATTTTTAAAAAGCATCATAGCTATAATAAATCCATGAAGATAAGAAGCTGTTTATTCTACAATTCTTATTAGTATCAACTATTAGAATGTACCTAATATGTAAAATCTGAACGAAATATAGCAATGAGAAAATATTATTAAAATTTACAATAATTTATATATGTGGTTAATGCTTTATTTTCTTCTTATATTGTACATCAAATAACTATTTTTAAATTATGAATTGTACAAAATAATTAAAGTATTCCTGTTTGGAATGGTCTGGAGAGAGAATCTGTGGACATAACATCTCCAAATTTGGAAGATATACATTTCAGACCATAGGAAAATGATCAGTGCAATAAAACTTGTAGTTCCAAAAAGGCCAAGAGGTGAAAATGTGGCACTGCGAGCTGTACTGGAGACCAAAATTTGCATAACATGCATATGAAAGGGCCTCATGTCAAGTATGAAAAGGCATGCGAACCTTGTTGGGACATTATTTGACAAATGTGATGGCTTTCTCATTGCTGGAACATGTATTGCTGCTATTAAAGTTGTTTTACTAAAATGGCAAAATGCTAATAAAGCACTTCGCTTGTACAAGAGAGAGAAATTATTGCATATGGGTCCACTAACATTTGTGCTTTGTGACGAATGGTTCATCGGTTTGAGGAGACAAGAAGCTTTACAGTTTGAGCATGCTGAGGACAAAAACAACGGATACAGCAGGTGACTGAAGGTGTTGCAACCACTTTCATTAAACAGTCCAATGAGAATACAGCAGGAACATGCAGTGCTTACATTGTAGCAAGACAGTTGGATTTGCTACACACAACAATATGGAGGTGTTTGTGGAAAGCACTGGAAGTCTATCTGTATAAGATCCACCACTTATAATAGTTAAAACCGGGTGATTAATAATGTGCGTAAAACATTTACTTTGATGTTCTTGACAAGCATGCAAATAGATCAGAATTGGCCATGGAACATCTTATGGAGTGATGAGACTTAATTTCACATATGCAAAACAGTGAACACACAAAACTGTTACATCTGGACAACAGAGAATTCTCATTGTGTCTAACAGATATCCTTGCATTCACCATATATTACCACACGGATAGGCTTTACTGCCACGTTTTTTGGTTGGGCCATTTTTCTTTGAGGAAATCAGTCCTGGGGTCCAAAGACCTATTCCATAACTTCAGCACATTATGAGGATATGTTGCAGGGTTTTATCATTCTGGAACTCCAGCCACAAGGATGCCTCAATACAGAGAGTTTCCAACAAGATTAGACTTCCCCATACATTGGGGAATGACATTCAACAGTTGCTGCGACATCATTTTTCAGAACATTGTGTTATCAGTCATGCATTTCTTACAAGATGGTCTCCACATTCACCAGATCTTACCCCTTGTGATTTTTTTTTGTGGTTACCTCAAACACAAAGTTTATCAAGGAAATTTTGGAAACCTGGTGGATTTGAAGAGCCATATTATCTTTCATGTATGCGACATTTGTACTGATCAGTTATGTGCTGCTGTGGATCATGCTGTGACACCGTATCACTGTTAGTCCTGCAGCACAGTGAACTTATTGAACACTGCCTGTGAGACCATTTTGAGACAGTTCCTAGAAGCCTTTGTTTGCTGTTATTGTATCTCCTTTATTCAATACAAATACATAACACAAATCACAAATAATAATATATATTAAGGGATAAAAGCTTCTTGTCATCTTTATATCATGAATCAGCCAAAAACATTAATATTGACCTAAGCAGTGTTTGTTTGCTGTTAAAAAATGTTAATTGTGTGTGTTTTGTTGGTGCTGTTAGCCATATCTTTGTGTGATTGGGAGTTTTGTGTATATGTATGGAGTGAATTAATCAATTCACATGATAACACTTCATATACTGTTGTTTATTGGTAGTGTTATGTTTTATATTCATAATCTGAAAATGATTGCAGCACCATATTTTCATGTATTGATCATTTTTGGAACTACAAGTTTTATTCCACCAATCACTTTCCCATGGTCTGAAATGTATACCCTTCAATTTGGAGACTTTATGTCCATGGGCTCTCTCTCCAGACTGTTCCAAACAGGAAAACTTTAATTTAAATCACCCTGTATATATACAAAATTTTGTTGAAATCCAAAATATTAATGGTACAACTTATAACATTGACAGGAATAGGAAAAATCTTATAATAAACTTTTAATGAAAAGTCCTTTTGGTATACCTATATACCAAAAGCATTTTTCATTAAAGTTTGTTATAAGATTTTTCTTATTCCTGTCTATAAGGCTATTACTTTTGTTTATTCATTAAAAGACCATGGAACTTCAACTAATTTACTTGTAAAATTATTTATAGAGAAAGAACTCTCCATTCTGGTTCATTTTGGTTTTAAATTTTTAGAAACTTAGTACTCTAAAAAAAATTTTTTTGAATTACATTATTGAAATCAAATGTGCAATATGATCAATAGTTATAAATATTACAGCACAAATTATAATTAAACAAGAAGTGGGATGAATATATGCAATGATCAATAGTAGTGTCTATAGAGGAAAATGATTCTTTTTGGCTTTTTTTTTCTGTTTCAAATTACTATAATTCTTTTATTAATTTAATTTTATATTTAAAATTTAAAATTATTCTTCTCCTATTGAATACTGTCAAATAAAATTTTAAAAATTGAATTTCTTTTGTGACTTATGAAATAGTTATTAGGACAGTTTTTTACTGAAGACACATTCATAGGTTCTGTCTATCTTGACATGTTCTTATATCTTAAATAATTGATTTATATCAGCATAATTGTTTTATCATAATGGAACTTCCTAGAACTATAATCAAACTTTTAAAACTGCTTACTCGTATCACAAATTAGTTTAGTGGATTAAAGCACACTATATATATGAATAATTTGTAAGTTGATACTTGTAACTTGAAAACATTTTTCTATCATAACTGCAAAATGTTCGAATAAATTGAAATATATTCTCATGACTACACACAATTGTTTATTTTTATTTTTAGAATTTCAAGGATAATTGAAGTACCGGGCCGCTGATATCCGTCTTTCAAGCATTTGGCGATTCCGTTATGGTAGTTAGATCTGAGATGTAGTCTTGGAGCAAAATTAATTATCAAAATACTTTGCTAATAGCTACTATTAACTTTATAATGATTATCAAGTGCCGGGCCGCTGATATCCGTCTTTCAAGCATTTGGCGATTCCGTCATGCTAGTTAGATCTGAGATGTAGTCTTAGAGCAAAATTAATTATCAAAATACTTTGCTAATAGCTACTATTAACTTTATAATGATTATAAATATTTAATACTTTAATAAAATTAGCTTAACATTAAATTTTATTGAAACATCAGCATTTAAACAATAGATAATTTATGTTTTCAGTATTTTTTATATATATTATAGTTTTAAAATATCATGATTCAGAAACCGTTTCAATATAAAAATTAAGTATACTAATACGGTTTAATTTTTATAATACTATATATAAATGCAGTATATTAAAATTTTTAAAATACTATATATAAACATACGTATAGGCCTATATTATTAAACATATGTTTAAAATATTGTAATTTATTACCGATTCTTCCTTTGTTACTATAATATTATAAAAATAAATAATAGCAAATATATTAAAAAAACATAAGCATTAGAATCTTCCCAGACATTAATTGCATTTAATTTATTATATTTATGAAGGAAAATTTGTAGTTATATAAAATTGTTTATAATCGCATTGAATACAAAAACTAAAATGAATATATTTTCTCTATTCAAAAAATTGCAGGATTCCTTAAATGCCGGTTATTTTGAAACTAACCGTAAATTATTGAGAGCAGATCAAGCTGAAATCAACTTTATACTAATAAAGATTGTTTCTGCTATGATATGTGTCGCAAAATTTTTTTTAACTTATTTCCTTAGAAAGCAATATAGCACATTAAAATCATTTTTTAAATTTTTATTCAAGTAGTAATAAACTTCATAAAATAATATATATTGATAAAATACATTTTTCATTAATTAAAACTATCTTATAGTTAAAAAACTTACTTTGTTGATGTAATGAAAGGTTGTGAAATGGTTTCGAAAAACTTTTGAATTAGATTTTCAATTTGTATATGATAAATTCTTCAGTGATATAAACCTGTTTTCTTAAAAATAAAAAAAATAAGTTATGTAATTGCAAAAATATAAAATTTTTCTGCTATAAAAATTTATTTAATAATGATAGGGGAGAAGGTAGTAGTATGAAACAAGCTGATCTAAGCTGAAAATGCTTCCATCAATCAATAAATGAAATAAATATAAGTATTGTATTTATTTATTTATTTATTTATTTATGTACCCTTCATCCTAGGTTTACATTCCCCCATGGATGCCCCCCGCAAAAATTTTTCTCAAAATTGAAATAAATATAAGTATTGTATTAGGGACCATAAATGCTACCAGTGAGGTCTAGTGTCAGTGTTGTTTTATAGTGTGACGAGGAGGTTATTTATTTTCTTCCCATTAAAACTTTTTGTAAGATAAGATTAAAAAAGTTTTTACCTCAACCAATTTAATAGCAATCCTATACTGTTTTTACATTATACATTTTTCTTCTGCCTGTTTATACATTAGGGACCATAAATGTCACCAGTGAGGTCTAGTGTCAGTGTTACGTTTTATAGTGTGGCGAGAAGGTTATTTATTTTCTTCCCATTAAAACTTTTTGTAAGATAAGATTAAAAAAGTTTTTAGCATTTTTATCAAATAAATCTAAAATATTTTCTATAATATGTTGATTAGTCATAAAATTAAATGTTAAAATGTCAAAAATCTTGGAATTTATTGTGTCGATTGGAAAACAGCAATGGGTAATAATATGGAACATATTGTTCCATATTATTACCCATTGCTGTTTCCACTTCTTTCTTCTGGTATGGCTATGCCAGGGAATAAATTGGGGCCAGAAAATAACGGACTAAGGCAAATATGACAGGCAGAAGAAAAATCAATTAGGAACCAGCACAGATTCAAACAGACCTACACAAGAGAACGAGGAAAATGTCTGAAGAGTAAAACAGAAACTATTTTCGGAAAGAAAAAGGAATGGAGATGAAGAAAGTTCCACTGGCGGAGAAGAGTGAAATTGTTTGTCTTCTGGAAGCTCAAGTCTAGAACAGTTTGTGAGAGAAGAAATTCCTGAAAGAGATGATGAAGGGTGTCTATTTTCTTGCGAGACATTCATGAAATCCTAATATAGAGAACTTATGAATTCAATGTGTAGTGTGCCAAGGATGGGATCAAATTTTATGCAGCGGATATGAAAGTGATATTTTCATTTGCGATTTCTGTTCATAGACCTGAAACTTCATTTAAATTATTGAACATACTTCATTAATTTTTTACAGAAAATTTGTGTATTTTTATTTTGAATTTAATTCCCTATTTAAAGAAATCAAAGAAAATAAATTATTTTTAAAATAACAAGTTCATAATAGAAAAATAAGTTTTATATTAAATTTTTAATAGTATTTCAGATTACCATCATATTTTCTCACTCACTTTTCGAAATGTGATTGAAAAAATTATGCTTTTTGAACAGTTGAATTTTTCCCTAAATAATTCTGTATGTTTTATAATGATTGATGATGTATTTTATCAATGCCTCTGATAATTATTTATACAATTTTTATGTTTAAAATTAGATTTTTTGCCTAAAACGAAAAAATGGTCTTTATTACCATCGTCTCCCCTACTGAAAAAGCTTAATGATAATGAGGCGATTACAATAAATTATTTTTAATATTGTTTTAATTTTGATAAAAATTTTTCAAATAAATGATAATTTCATTCAGTAGATGCTTTAATTATTTTCTAAAGGTAATCAAAAACAAATAAAATGAGATATAATAAACAAGCAAATGTAAATAAGAAAAATAATTTCATTGAAAAATTAGAAATGCAAATTAGTATTAAATTAATATTAGAATTATTATTAGTATTTAAAAATTATTGTCTGGCCAGTTGGCAGCAGTTTGCAATGTAAGATATCCCAAACATTCCACTAAACACAGGGCATAACATTCTGTTAATACAGTGGTGGTTGTTTGGGCATTTGCTTATGTTGCTTTCTGAGCCATAGCCAACTTGTGGGATCCATCGTCCCACTTTATATCATTTCTCAAGTTGATGGAGGTGTTGTTGAATGGTTTTTTTACTACAGTTGAATACTTTTACCAATGTTTCACATGTTTGGTCACTATCAGCCTCAATAGTTGCTTAAATACCTCATTATCTACAGCTTGTGAACGTCTTATATATGGTGTGTTCTGAAAGAATTCATCACTATCCTTAAATTTGTTAAACCATCATTTTACTATACTTCTATTTCTGAAATTCTTGTGTTATTTCATTTCATATATACACTGTTCTTTGCAGCAACTTTATCACTAATACAAAAAATCCGGTTTTTCTCTTAAACTTATTTTTAATATCAAAAAATTCTCCTTCATATATACAAATATACAATAAAACATGGCACTTTGAGAGAAATATGCATTTCGGCTATCTTAGCCCTCTTCAGTTTCATTTAGTGTACCATGCATTTTTTACTAAAAATATTTTTGTGGAAAATTTTTAATATTTTTAGTAAAAAATGAATGGTACACTAACTGAAACTGAAGAGGGCTAAGATAGCTGAAATGGCCTAGCCTCTATAGGGTCCTTATGTCTTTTGATAAAGGCAAACAGCCTAGGTGGTCTAGGAGCTTTCATAGTTGCATGTTTCAGGAAGTTTGGAACCTTTTTATTTTTTAATATTTTTCGTAATTGTTTATCTATTATAAAAGTTGGGTCAGCATCTAAATCTTCACATTTATTGTCTACAATGAAATCATCTAAAAATTTTTCGTATGTGGCTCTTTTAATTAATACGATCATTTTGCTTTTATCGTCTCTTGCACAAACGATGTCATTACGTGTTAACCAGTCTTCTACATTTTTAACTTTCCGTTTTAAAGCTCTTAAATCTGTATTTTTAGATTTTTTAACGCTTTTGGCAATTTGCCATCCAATTTCATCAGCTTGTACAGCATCGCAACTTTGTAACAAAGGTTCGAGTTGTATTGCTAAATCTTTCCATGACGGAATATTTTCAATTAAGTTATTTGGGCCAATTGATAAAACTTCATCAACTAATCTTGGTACAGAAATATTGTCTAAGGCTATATAAGTTTTTATATAGTTTTTGTTAGGTCTTATATGTTGTTTATTTAAGAGCCATATAATGTACCAAGATTAGTTGATGAAGTTTTATCAATTGGCCCAAATAACTTAATTGAAAATATTCCGTCATGGAAAGATTTAGCAATACAACTCGAACCTTTGTTACAAAGTTGCGATGCTGTACAAGCTGATGAAATTGGATGGCAAATTGCCAAAAGCGTTAAAAAATCTAAAAATACAGATTTAAGAGCTTTAAAACGGAAAGTTAAAAATGTAGAAGACTGGTTAACACGTAATGACATCGTTTGTGCAAGAGACGATAAAAGCAAAATGATCGTATTAATTAAAAGAGCCACATACGAAAAATTTTTAGATGATTTCATTGTAGACAATAAATGTGAAGTTTTAGATGCTGACCCAACTTTTATAATAGATAAACAATTACGAAAAATATTAAAAAATAAAAAGGTTCCAAACTTCCTGAAACATGCAACTATGAAAGCTCCTAGACCACCTAGGCTGTTTGCCTTTATCAAAAGACATAAGGACCCTATAGAGGCTAGGCCAGTAGTAGAAAAAATATCAGCTCCAACTTATTTATTAGAGAAAAAATTAGCTAAATGGTGTTTAGAAAAGATGAAAAATTATAATTGGACGGTTACATCATCGAGAGACTTGATTGATAAACTTCTTGAAGTAGGACCATTACCGAATGAATTATTACAAGTATTCGACTTTAAAGCTCTATATCCGTCCATAAAACTAGAACCAGCTTGCTTACTCCTTTATAGATTCCTGTTAGAACACCTTCCAGACAAACAATGTGATCCATCAGTAATTAGAGACATTTGCCATCTCATAATCCATCGATCCTACTTTCAGTTTAGAAATAAATTCTATTCACAAACTATTGGAGTCCCCATTGGTAGCCCATTAGCTGGAGTCATAGCAGAGTTAGTTGTAAGATCCAAAGAAGAGATCATATTACCAAACCTCATTGAACATATAAAACTATATAAAAGATATATTGATGACATACTAATTATAGCTGAAAAAAGTGATTTTATAGTAGGAATAGAAGAAAAGTTATCAGATACAGCCCTTGGACTACAACTAGTAAAACAAAGAAGTGATGAAGTTGAAATACATTATTTAGATTTAAAGATTAAAATAGTAAATGGGGAATATGATTTAAAAGTATTTAGGAAGGAAACATACCAACCTTTGTTCATTAAAGCAGATGCTAACGAACCATGGGCTTACAAAATGGCAGCATTTAGAGCTTTACTACAAAGGTTGAAGACACACTGTACTTCAGTAAGAAATATTGACGAAGAGCTAGAATGGTTAAAGAAACAAGCTACTAACCATGGTTATTCCCAAAATGTAATTACTACTTTATGGGACAAGATGGCTAAGAAGAAAGCTAACAAGAGGATACAACAAGAGCAAAATGATATACAGTACTACTCTCTCGACATGAATGGTATATTATTGAGATACAAAAGGAAGTTAGAGAAAGCTACTGGCAAAAAAATTACTTTTAATAGAAAAAACACCCTTTTTAACACTATTAGAAACGATAAAGATAAGATTAACCCTCTTTATATTCCAGGGGTATACCAGATCCCAGCCATTGACAGAGACTTCGACCAGCAAGTAACATACATAGGTTATACCGAAAGGTCGCTAGATAAAAGAATTAAAGAACACAAGAATGATATTAAAAATAACACTTTATGTACAGCATTAGCACAAAGGGCCCACAACTGTGAACTGGATATAGATTGGAGCAATGCAAAAATTATTAGAGGTGAACAAGATTTTAGAAGAGGGAAGGTGGCAGAGACTCTAGCGATCTACGAAAAACGAAAAACAGATATTAAACCGGTCAATAAGTTAGACCCTACAACTGTAAACAACGCATGGAAATGGTGCATGAAAAGGTGCTAGCATCACACGAACTGTTATAATTGATATATATATATATAAAATTTTTCATATTTGTTACTATAATAATCTACATGTTTATATATATTTATTTGCATATTGTATGTTAATTTGGCATTATTTATAATAATTTTACATATTTATTGTTATTTAATGCACTCTACTTAAAAATATTTTAAATGTTTGAAAAGTTGTTCTTTACTACTTTTAAATGTTTGAAAGAAAGTTCTAAAAATTGTATAGAACGCAGTTTGTTCTTCTAATACTCGATGTAGCTGATGAGGATTTATTAAATCGAAAGCGCTTCTATGTTTACTATGATTTGATTATTATGTATAATTTTCCTGCCTTAGTGCTGTTAATTATATTTTTAACTTATTGGCAGTGTAATAGAGAACTTATATTTGTTAGATCAAAATTACACTGTAGAAATACAGTGTTATATAGAGGTTGCTTGTATTTCATAATTTCATAAGATTCCTTAGCATAATCTTGTGTGTATTCTTGTTGCACCTTTCTGCCGGTATTCCAATATGCCATATTTATTTCTAAGATTATCATTTATTGATTCTATTGTTAGAACTATATGGATAAGTATGACTCTGGTAAACTAATATTTTTATATTCATTTAAATATTGGATACTGCATTGTTATCTTTATGTAAGAGAGTCACAGCAGACATCAATTTTATTCCAACATCTTTATTGCACTGCCTTAATGCATGTCACCCTTAGTGGTTGGCATGTATCATTACAAATACTGTACAAATAGTGAATATATAAGCCAATTGAGTTTTATACTCTTCACCTAAATAGTGTTTCCTTTAGTCATATTTATTCCTAATGTCATATTTTATCCTATGCCATATTTATTCCTAATCACTATCCATATTGGTTAGGAATAAATATAGCATAGGATAAAATATGACATTAGAAAATATAATTCTTGACTTATAATCTATTTCTTCTTGACTTATAATTTCCAGGAATTCATTATATAAATAAAATTATTTATAAAATGCAATTAGCCCTTTTGCTGAAAGATTTTGTTTTTTTCAATTTATGGAAATTAAACCTAATTACTCGATAATATATAAAAAACATATGAGAATTAAAATTGTGAAATCTCACTTAATTTTTGTCAAAATCTTTTGAAAATTTCAGGATTTATTGCATTTTTTTCTCTCTTTCTAACAATATAAGTATTTTTTTGAAATTTTATTTTTTCACAACTTTTCATTCCATATATGATTGACAAAAATATGTTTTTTTATATGAAATCTTAGCCATCCAATGAAATAGTTGATATTTTTAGATAGTGACATGTCCTCTGACCAAAATAAGCCATGATGAGTGAAGAAATTCAGTAAATTCAGTCAAAATTTTCAGAAATTGTTAATAAAAAAGCTAAGAATTATATAATTTTTGTTGAATGAAGTTACATCATATAATTATTAAAAAAATTACATAAATTCAATAAAATATTTATTAATATTTCAATCAGCTTGATCTTACTTTATTTACATAATTTTTATAGTATACTTTTTATAAACTTTATATTTTATATTTTTTAACTTATATCAAAGAATTCTGACATATATGAGAATGATGATCTCATCTCATATATAAACAGCTATAATATTCATTATGTTCCTTTAATCAGACCACAGATGATCTATTGTAGCAACCAACCTAATATCATATGTTGTGGAGTAAAGTAAGCTTAGCTGCAATTTTCCAGGAAGTGAGTGGTAGCTGTAAAACAATAAAAATGGCATGCCCACTTAAATGGCCAAAGGATATTTAAGTTTCGTTTTTCAAGATTTTCTCCTAAATTTTGGTGAAATTGAAACAAAAAATGAATGATTAAGATATATTTTAGTTTATATTTTAACATATATTTACAGAATTAATTAATATTTTTCAATTATCTACAATAATTGAAAAATATTCAATTATTGTAGATAATATATGATCTCTCAATCATCATCATATATATGCTGACGGAAAAAAAAATCCCAACACCAAGAAAAAATTATTGTAGAGTAATGAAATTTGGATTCATATTTACTGAATTCAATTATGTTAGCCAGCCAATATGCAAAAATGTTTTTGTTTATAAAATAATTAGGTGTGCATATATATATATCTGTGTGTATATATACATATATATATCTGTGTGTGTGTATATATATATATATATACACACACACAGATAATGTTTTGGCGTGTTTAATGAGTATAAATTAACGTACGATTCTTTCAGAAAAATTTTCATTACGGGATTGCGTTTAGGTTTGTGTCCTCTTTATTTACATTAAAACTAGATTTTTTTATATATATATATATATATGTGTGTGTGTGTATATATACATATATATATATATCTGTGTGCGTGTATATATATACACACACACTCTCGACTCTCGATTAATTGGCTCTTATGGAACCCAGAATAAACGAATGGTCGATTAATTAAAAAAAGCATAAAAAATATAGGCCTACCATTTATAAGTTGTAAATTAAATTTTAAAAAAAATATCTGTGTGTGTGTATATATATACACACACACACTCTCGACTCTCGATTAATTGGCACTTATGGAACCCAGAATAAACGAATGGTCGATTAATTCAAAAAAGCATAAAAAATATAGGCCTACCATTTATAAGTTGTAAATTAAATTTAAAAAAAAATATATATATTAACTTATAAGTTGTTTTTTTTTTTCAACTTTGCCTACTGATCCACATCATATCTATAAATTTAAATCAAAGCTACAAATGAAGATTATCGATTTTTTATGTTTATTAAACATTTACATAGATAAAAAAATCGACAATCTTCATTTGTTGCTTTGATTTAAATTTATAGATATGATATGGATGAATGAAGAAATCAATAGGCAAAGTTGAAAAAACAACGAATAAGTTAATAGTTTTTTAAAAAATAATACGTATTATGAAACACAGTTATAATTTCCACTCTTCGATTTCTAAAATCGAACAGTGGAGATTAAAACTTCTAGAATAGCGGCTCTCAACGAAAATTTTTATGTGGCCGCCAATGCAGCCATTAAAAATTACTGTTAGCAACGTGAAAAAGCATTTGCTGGCCATCTGAAGAACTGTGTTTAATTGCTGGTGATATATATATCTTTAGATTTTCCAGGAAGGAACCAAGATTAGCCCATTAAAGCCCATTTTTGAACCTTTCTGTTGATTATTCCATGGTGGGCTCTGAGTAGTCATAAAGAGTTCTGAGTGGGCTCCTCCATAATGTATATCTATACTATATGTATGTATATATCCTCCATACTGTATATCTCTGATAAGAACACTATTACATTATTGAACTAACTAAATCCAACTTTAATGTGATAAAATTGATTATTATTTATAATATTAAAAAATAGTATAGATTATAGTAAAAAATAATCATTTTGTAATCAAATCATTCCATTTTTATTCGAAAAAAGATCATTTTTTAAATTAAGATACTGTATACTTATTTCGATTAGTAAAAGTATGATCACTATTATAATCATAATTTATAAATGATTGTTAATTTATTCTAAATAACTTCCTGGGACTAAGGTTGGCAGATAAGGTAGGCTATATTGTACATGCCTTAATTAAAAATATAAAAGGGCGCAAAAATATCACAAAATAAATATTTATTTATTACTTATATATATAAGAGTTGGTATAGGTAAAGATTGTGATCCCTTTCCACTCAAGAGAGTACTAAGGAATCGAGGTGTGTATGAAGATATGTATTCTACACCCAAGAGAGAGTTTATAAAATTTAAACTACACCCAATGATTGGTTTATAAGATTTATGTGTATCTGTTATCTGTAATTACTTTATTGTGTATGTAAGAAAAAGAGTTCGCTCTAAATTTTATTTTTTATTTTACTTCTTGCGATTTCACCTGTGTGTATAGGAAAAAGTATAATATACATACATACTTTCTTTCATTAAGTAGTGAAGTAGAGATTGATAAGAAAGTATTTGGGTTAAAGAACCAAACCTAACCTTTCTGATATATCCAATTCTTACAGAGGGAAAAAAGTGAATAGGGTTGGACATATCACTGATCCATTTCAGCAAGTAAAACAAATTATAAGAATTTAATAAATAAATACCAAAACATAAGATTGTAAAATATTAAACTTTAAAAAAAAATTTTTTTTTAATAAAAATTTTGAATAAACTTTTGCTGCAATGTACCAGGGAAAAGATGAGAGAAGAACAACAAAAGTTAATGTTACTTTTATTCCCATGCTTAAAACACAAAAACGAACAATTCATAAAAAAATTGTCCAAAAGTGAGAGTGAAGAACAAAAGAACAAAGCAAGAAACACAAATTTTTTTAATAATAAAAGATAAGAGGAAAGCACTTCAAAAGTTGTTGCCCCAAAACAAAGGAATAAATTATAATAAAGAATGAAAAAATAAAAATAAACATAGAACAAGAGAATTTTTTTTATTACAAAAGTAGAAAGCACTATTCTGTTGCTAAAAAGCAAAGGAAGAAGAAAAAAGAAAAAGAAAAAATAAAAATAAGGAAAATAAAAGTAAAAATAAGAATTCCCAATGGTATCCCACAGGTGGCCGGATGGCCGAGTGGTAACGCGTTGGCGTATCACGGTGGAGGACCTGGGTTCGCGTCCCGGGTCTGGTCCCGGATTTTTTTTGGGGTGCTGGGCCCGACCCGGTGATCCCCGTCCTTCACCATCTGGCTCCCCTCCACGGGTGTGGGTGCAGCCCGTAGTTGGAACTGGCTCCGTCCCCTTAGTAATCTCCCTGATTGGAAAGGGGACGTAAAATATGCAAACCTTAGTAATCTCCCTGATTGGAAAGGGGGCGTAAAATATGCAAAAACAAGTAATCTATATCTTTATAATATATTTCAGTACATATGATTTAAGATTTTTGATGGTATCCCATATGCAGAGTTCCGTAGCCCAAAAGCCAAAGTGACTGCAGTGAGACAGGTACCGGAGCATACTGAGTAAGGACTCAGTAGAGGGGCAGCTCAAACAACTCGACCATTGGTCACCCAAACACTGTCCCACCCGTTGAAGACTGGGTGGAAGGCTCCACCTGAGCCAGGAGTGAGTGGGGAGAAGGACAACAGAGGTGACAAACTCAGAAAACTATCGGGTGATCCAAGCAAGCGACTTTTGAGATATTTCCACGAAGTATTAGGAATGGAAGTCCAAATATCGAATGGAATTAATCTGACGGTAAAGACAATACTAAGTGAGAATTCTGGATGGAGGTCCAAATAAAGTTGCACATTCAATGAAACATGTTTTTGTGAGATCCGCCGTCTCAGAATCTTTAAATAGAAGGTCAATGGGGACTGGCCAAGCAATTAGCTGATTTTGAAAATGTGTTATCAATTTTCTCCTCCAGGGGTCAAACAATCTACAATCAAAAATAATATGTCTTACATTATCAGTTTCTCCCGAATCACAGTTACAATTTGGACTATTTAAAATTTTGAATCTATGCAAATATTGATTAAATTTTCCATGTTGAGTAAGAAATTCTGTCAAGCCAAAATGAAATTTTCCAAGGTTTAATTGTAATCTATCGTTTACTTTAGAGAAAAAGGAATGAGTAGTTTCACCCTTACGATCTGACTGCCATCTGATATTCCAGAGATTGATTGAATTCTGTTGGAGAAAATTACGAACAGATTTCATTGGGAGAGTGTCAAAAGATGTTGAATTATTTAAATATTCTGAGCGTGATAGCTGGTCTGCCAACTCATTTCCAGGGCATGCAGAGGATGCATATTTTTCCTCAGCTGTCGAAATCCCAGTTTTGCTATTCTGTATAAAATAGTTCTATAAACAAAATAAATAGGAATTTAACACAGTTAAGCATTTCTTTTAAACTGTCATTCACTTATCCACAAAAATATAATGCTGTTATGGCCACATTAAAATCACCTGATGGACGTATCCGGCCACTGTGTCCGCATTTGAGAACCGCGGTGGTAGAAGATTATTAAACAATTTTATTCGTCAACAAAAACACGTGTACAAATATCTCTTTTATACGAGGACCGAAGACGTCGATTGACGAAATGCATTTTCTCCTATTTGTACATGTGTTTTTATTGTCGGATAAAATTGTTTAATCATTAATCTTCTAGTAGTTTCTAATCTCCACTCTTCGGTCGAAGCAACGAAAGTGGTTTTAAAAACTTGTTAACATATAACATATAACTTTTTTCAACTTTGCCTACTGGTTTAAATTTGTTTTCTGAAGGAAAATCACGCCATTTTTTCATAAGAATTATATAAATGACAGATAAGTTATTTTGCTGTTTGATATACAGTATGTTATCGCAGTTTCAATTGCTGTCTTTCCTTCCGAATGATTTCTTTTTCATGTTTTATCTCTGCTCATAGCTCGACGAAAATATGGCCGGATAAGAAGGATACACAGATTGATAATCAAAAATCCGGATAATCAATATTCCGGTTTCATCAGTTTTCCGGCATAAATGTCGGAGCACATTTTTAAATTTACCACGTTGGCGCGCCATTGTTTTCTGGAGGTGCCGTTTATGTTTTGACGGGTCTATACTCCATTTTCAGATGTTTGGTCATGCTTGCAACCAAGGTTGCTAGATTGGCTTTTTTGACACCAAATGAGCTCTTGGCTTTTTTTAGATATGGTTGGTGTTAGAAATTTTTTTAATATTTTGGCGTTTTTCTGGTTTTTTTTTTTGCTTATTGGCATTATATAAAATCTTTTAACTTTTTTCGAGGGTACAATAACGAATTAAAATTCTGTAGAACTATTTCATTTAGTTGAATTACGAATTGCATTCTATAGAACTACAGTCTTTTATTTAGTTATTGAACATTAAAATTTTATTTGCTTTTCACTTAATGTTTAAATTTTATTTCTTTAAAGCATTGTACAAGTAGTTCTTTCTGTTAAATATATACTACATATATTTACATCAAAAATCCGGAATTTTTTCGAAAATCCGGCAATCTTCAGGTCCCGAGGTTTCCGGATTTTTGATTATCAACCTGTATTAAAGCGAGACCGAATAAGGAGTTTACTGTATATATTATTTATGTTATATATATAACTAGCTGAAACTCCCGCAAGTTTTTGCGGTTATAAACATTTTAGATATTTTAAAAATCTGCTACAATTAAACCTCTTTATATAACTTACGGGATTTCGTGTTTGAGTTTTACTTTGACACAATTAAAATTTTTCACTCTTGAGAAGTAATATATAATTGGCCGTGAGTAAAAACTGGGTGAGGAATGTAATCGTGGATCTATTAAATGGCTGTCCGTTTTTGTCGTCCATTTTTCTTTTTGCTGTAGGTAATTCCGTGGTGGAAGCATTCGCGAAGCGTTGGATTTTTACATCGCACGCTGTACACTCTCCAACGAAGAGCCTCAGGAATAGTGTTGCCAGATCTGAATTGCTTAAAGTAGCCAGCTGAAGGACTCAAATCTATGGCAAGATTATGAGACAGCAAGAAATTTAAAAAGAGATAATAGGACAAATTAAAAATGAAAATCATGTTCAAAAAATTGTTAGATTAAGAACAAATATACAGTGTAACCTTGTTATCTCGAAACCTTTGATATATGGGAAAAATTTTTTCTGAACACTTTCAGCATTAAATCAATGTAATTTCAATAGTTATCTCGAAGTATTTCTTCAAAACCCTCACTATCTGGAATTAATTCATAATTTTTGTGCTAGAGAAATTAAAAATACTTATGAATTTTCCCACGCTTTCGGAGTCTAAACAAAGGATTTAGGCCTAAATTTAACAAAAAAACATAAATGTGCTACCGAAAACCAGAACAGGAACTTTTCTGTGCATACTCGGAATACTGAACATGCGTACAGTAGTTTCGTTCTCTAAATTTCACTTCTAATTATTGATAGGTTTTAGTCAATATGATCGTGTTTATTCAGTGACATTTTCAACCTTTGATTTTAAGATGCAGGAGTATTTAGACGCTAATTTTAATGGAAAAAAGAGTGTCGTATACAGTATTAAAAACTACGATATGTATTATTGACATAAAAATCTTTTAAATTGAACCTTGATATCTCGAACTTTTTTGTTCCCGTGAGATTCGAGATATTGAGGTTTTACTGTATAAAAAATAGCTATTTTTAATAGCCAATGATCTATAGATCGTTGGTAATAGCACATCACCACGTGGTATCGGGAGGATTCGAGATTACCTGCCGCGAGTTTTCGCGTCTATCAGTAGTGCGACGTACTGAGGTCAAACTATCCCGCCGCGTAGCCATCGTCACATAATTATATCTTTATGGTGTATAAAAGCGCAGCGCCGCGAAAACTCGCGACAGGTAATCTCGAATCTCGCCAATTATTGTAGCATATAATAGTTAGCAAATTAGAGATAGACTATACATTAAAAATAAAACAATAACAACATTTTTTAATGTTGTTATTGTTTTATTTTTAATGTATTTGTGTTGTAAATCCAAAATCTGGATTTTAGTACTTTATCGAAATAATACACAGCAAAGTATTCGACATTCTCCATTAATTTGGTGACTGAATTATAATGGTCACGTGATTATTGCATGTGACTGGTTATAATCCAATGACGTTGATCAGATCGTAAAGAATATCACGTGGTTATTGTAACCCAATGAGATCGCTCAAAGGAACAGACATAGAAATAGCACATCACCACGTAGTGATTCAGCCTAATCAAAGTCTAACATAAGCATATTATGGCTAAATAAGATAAGCTATAATCAATAGATAACTGAACATACACGCGCAGGCATTTAAATTTATACTTATAGATATATAAATTTATATATATTAGATATCTCTAATAGCACACTACACGTGGTAATTCAGCCTAATCAAAGTCTAACCTAAGCATATTACGGCTAAATAGGTAATGTAAGCTATAATTAATAGAAAATTAGAGAAAAATTAAAAAATCCTTAAAAACTGTTTAATATGAAATCTGAAGTCGAATAGATTAACGAAATAATATACAGCACTACAGCACAGTACTTGATATCCGCCATTAATTTAATAACTGAACAGTCTCATTGAGATCACGTGCCCATTATGATCCAATGAGACTGCTCAGTTACCAAACGGCTAGGTCACGTAGACAAGTCTCATTGGGATCACGTGCCCATTATGATCCAATGAGACTGCTCAGTTACCAAACGGCTAGGTCACGTAGGTAAAATATCACGCGGTTATTGTTCATTTTATATATGTTGATATACATATATGAACACTAAAATATCGAAATTTTCTTCAAAAAATGAATTTAAAATGAAAAGGGTATATATATATATATTTTTTTTTTTATA
>AYEL01069798.1:0-20016 GCA_000484575.1 Olivierus martensii
AAATGTTAAAAATTTCAACAAAATATATAAATTTAATTTTATATGTTTATTATTATTATTCTGAAATTATAAAAATAATATACTTTAAAAATGTCATGTTTCTTATAAGAACAAGTACACAATATATAAATTAAAAGATTAGAAAATTTAACAATAAATATGAATTAGTCTGATGTTGACATGTATATTTAATAACAATCGCAGAAAAATCACAATAGTAATACAATAAAATAATTAAAACTTTAAATTTATGCCAAATCAGTCTGCAATGGTTCCAGATATAAAAACTGGAAACTTTGCGGATGGATACAAATGTTTAAAATGCATTTAAAAAAAATTTTTTTGTGCAGTAAACAGGGACCGCATAAAAAAGTTCCATATAGAAAATATGTAATTCGAAATCTCAAAAACCTCTACTTATAATCCAGCACAAAATGCAGTTGAATAAAACATTTTACTCAACTGCATTTTATGCTGGACTATAAGATGATAAACATTTTGTCAAATTAAATAACAAAATGTGTACTTTGTTAGTTTAAATAAAAATAAAAAGTGATGTAAAGTAAATAATGTGAGAGAAGGTATAGCGAAATAAAACAAAAATATAAAGCAATATAAGTACACAAGTTGTTATAAAACAATTTGTGTACTTACATCATTTTATATTTTTGTTTTATTTGACTATATTTCCTCTAACATTTCAGAGATCAATCCTTGTTTCTTTAACAAAGGATAACTCTAAAATGAAACAACTTATCTTAATGAGGTAAAAAGGATTTCGTAGCAGATTTGTTCATAATTCTGCTCTTGCCAAGTAGCATGTGTAACTAACTTCAAATATAATTATATATTTAATAATTATAGATTAATTTAAAGATCAAATATAATTATATATCAATACTATAAAAATGTAGTAGATATTCAATGATTGATGATTGTTTAATTATGTAATGTTTATAGATATTGTACTTTGTATAACTTATTTCTTGTATAAATTTCAAGTTTTCATTTTTTAATAGGAGGTACACTCAAACCTGTTTTTGTGTGGGGGAAATGAACTGCATTAAAGAAATCACACAAAAAAAATATCCTGAAACTTCCTAAGCAGCTATAAAATATATCGTTTGCAGTGCATTAAAAAAAATTTTTTTGTGCAGTAAATAGGGACCGCATAAAAAAGTTCCATATAGAAAATATGTAATTCGAAATCTCAAAAACCTCTCAATGTAGCTAGAAATTGGTTTTCCAAACAAGGAAAAATTGAATTTACATACTGGAACATTTTTCGGTACGTTAATCACAGGACAGTTATCAACTATTGCAACTAGATGGCACAGTATGTCCAAGTAATAAAATTTGTGATAATGTGATGATATAATATTGGGTGGGCCATCTGTTGGATTCTTTTTAATTTGCATGTTATTTTGACAGCCATCTATTGTTTTCTTTTTAAATTACATTTTTAAATTAATTTTTATTTGTATTATGTATTTGATGGAATTTTTTTATACCGCACAAAAAAAAATTGCACCTAAAAAGGACCACATAAAAACAGGTTTGAGTGCACTTACACTAAAAAATTAACTGCTGCTGAAGAAAAGTTAATATCCATTTTAAAAAACCAATTTCAACTATTAATAAATCCCTTTGACTGTGATTCATCTTTTCAAAGTTTTAATTCTGAAGGTGGTTTCCAATTTTAAAATAAATTTTAACTATTAACCATAGATTATTATTAATAATTTTTTAAACTCTTCTTTCTACTTAGAGAGTATTAAGGATTTATGGAATACTATAAACTGTTTCTGCTGAAAATTTTAATAATTCCTTGGAGGAAATCATAAATGAAAATAATGATTTTAGTTTTTTGGAATTTTATGTAGCATGCTTATATTTTAGAGAATATATACTTACATCAATATTAGTTTATCTTCTCATATTTTAAATATGAAAAGAATATTATAATGTATACAATATATTCAATTATATATTTATATATATAATTTTTTTTTTTTTATAAAATTTGACAGTAATATTTTATAAAAGTTTTTTATAAAAGACAAAATATAAAACAATGATAGTTGAACATATATTGCTAAAAGACTATTTGAAAAATGTTTTCTTTTTTGTTGGTTAAAGACAAAAAGTAAACTCTGTGCTAAGAGAAAAATCAAATTTTATCTTCAATCTTTTTAGTCATGTTAAAAGCAAATCAAACTCAGTTTATTATTAATTAATTAATTTTGTAATCATAATCCAATAAATATAATTTTTTTTAATAGATTATCAATTTAATTCTATCAAGATGAAGAGCATTCTTCATGCAATTGTAAATTGCCTTTCTCTATTAATTGTTCCTAATGTGGCCCAGCTATTACTATTTAGCAAAGAGATTGAAGTACCAATTGGTCGAGAAGTTTTCCTTACAAAAAATGATCTTTTATTTCATCCAGTTGATCGTGATTTGATATGTAAAGTGGAAGTTATTACAAATGAACCTATGACTCAGAGAGTTGGTCTATTTGAACCACAGGTTTGCTATTTTTAGAATAATTCTACATTATTGAATGAGAAATAAAAATTAAAAATATGTTAGTCAGTCCTTGACTTATGATCACTTGAGCTTACAGCATTGATGTAATCAATAAATTCTATGATTGATCAATGCAATTGCATGGGTTTGAGTTCCTGACCCATTAGTCTGATATGTGGAAAGTGTCCATTTTTGTGTCTGGTTCTTGTAATTTTATATTCTTTAAGTTTATTAAGATAATATCCTAGCAAACATTAGTAGTGAGAAATCTATAAATTTTAGGCATTTACAACTTAAAAAAAAACTCCAAAATTGAACTCTGTCATAAGTTGAGGACTACCTGTACTTGATAAGTTAAAGAAATTTACAAATTAATAAATGTTTAAATTTTATATTATTGCATGAATTGCAATTGCAAATTAGAAAAAAAATTCTAATTTTTATTCTAATTTAGAAAATTAAGTTAATTAAACTAACTAAAATAATAATAATAATATATAAATGTGGTGGTCCGAGGGCTAGGGCCCGCTGGAAAACGTCACTTCTCACCCGATCGTAACTTAGTAGAGTTGACAATTTTATCGTTGATATCAGGTGAGTACGACTTTCATCCAGCCGGTCCCAAATACCCCGATCTCCACTATCGCCTGAAAAGAATAATAAACATATCGAATTCAAACTGTGCGGGAACTCTGTTGTCGTGCAGGTGTGCGAGGGGTTGTATAAAATAATGTGACAGAGGTCATGATGCCAACTTCCCAGGAAAAGGGGAGAGAGCGTGTTTATTTGTTTTATACAAGGAGAAATTGGGAATTCAACCAAAGAGAAGTGAGTCAGATTTTGTGCTTGAAGGTGCATGGACGCTTGTGATTATTCCCGTGAAAAACCGAAAAGAATACTCTATGCTTACGGACTTGGTGACGAGGCATCTCCGCCGACACTGAAAGACTATCGACATCTCCATCTATTCATCGCATTGCAATCAAAACCACCGTAGTCCCGTAGCTGTTTCATCCATCCCAACAGCCATCCAGTGGAGACTGTGCTCATAATTGACGCTGATAGAACAGCCGAGAAACCCGTCCGACCAATCGACGTGGGAAAAACCCTGTAACCTAAGAGGTATTAGTCCTCTGACGTAATTTGTTGGTTGAATCTATGTAAAATCTCTCTCCTTAATAAAGGAAGATGTTTGTTTTTACAAACGTTGTCTCCAAGTCCGTCCTTGTGTCCTAACTCTCGCCACTCATCCTTATTCACGTCTCGCCGCTCATAGGCTATTCGCCTGTTGAGAACTGTTCATTCGTTATTTTGCAGGCTCTGCGGGCCGCGGGCCTCACATAAATAATAATAGTAATAACCAACAGATTAAATAACATTCTCAAAACACATCTGAATGGAAGAAATACTGTGAAAGCGATTAACACATTTGCCATACCAGTACTGACTTACTCCTTTGGAGTGATACAGTGGACACAGACAGAACTAGAATCAATACTAACTTACTCCGTTGGAGTGATACAGTGGACACGGACAGAACTTGAATCACTCCAAAGAAAACACTGAACAATACTTATAAAATACCAGTACCATCACCCAAAATCTGCTATAGAACGAACTACTCTCCCACGCAAGGAAGGAGGACATGGCCTTATTGACATCCCATATTCACATGACAGACAGATCTATAATCTGAGAGAGTTCTTCCATAAAAAACAACATAACATCAGAACTACACAGCTAATAAACAACATACATCACAACTATACAAAGCTATTGTCTTGGCAGATAGACATTAAATCTTCAGAACAACACTCCATGCCAAATAGACAATGCTGCACACATACAAGAAAAGAAAACATCCTGGTGTAGAAAGGAACTCCATGGCAGACACCAAAAGATCTTCAGAAACACTTGATTAATACTAAAGTGTCAAACAGCTGGTTAGTCAGGAGGATTTATTTACTGAAACAGAAGGGTTTATAATAGCTATACAAGACCAGGTAATAAACACAAAAAACTACAGAAAATACATACTAAAGGACAGCATATTAACAAATGACACTTGTAGGAAATCATAGCACCATAGCACCTGAAACAATTCAATACATAAGGTCTGGTTGCAAGCTACTCACACAAACAGATTACCTACATAGACAGAACCAAGTAGCAAATATAATGCACCAAAAGCTTGCAACCAAACACAAATTAATAAACACACTCACACCATACTACAAATACATACCAGACACAATCTTAGAAAACTTGACACACAAGATGTATTACGACAGAACAATCCTAACAGACAAAACCATACACCACAACAGACTAGACATCACTCTCATAAACGAGCAAAACAAAGTTACCTACATTATAGACATCTCAATACCACACACACACACACACACACACACACACACACACACACACACACACACGCACACACACACACACACACACACACACACACACACACACACACACACCTAAGTATATGTGAGAGGTCCTTAACTTAGAATAGAAATTCATTCAAAAATTCCATGATGCATTCACCCAAAAAATTAGCAAATATACAGAACTGTCACAAGAAATTAAGCATCTCTGGGGAATGCAAAAGGTAGTCACAGTATCATCATTCTCTCCTCCACAGGAGTAATCCCTCACACACTACATAAAAGCCTCTCCTCCACAGGAGTAATCCCTCACACATTACACAAAAGCCTCAAAGCATTAAACATCTCTGGGGAATGCAAAAGGTAGTCACAGTACCCATCATTCTCTCCCCTCTGGGGAATGCAAAAGGTAGTCATAGTACCCATCATACTCTCCTCCACACAAGTAAATGCAAAAGGTAGTCACAGTACCCATCATTATTTCCTCAACAGGAGTAACATACATTACACAAAAGATCCACATCCCAAGACATATATAACAACATGCTTTTTGTATAACTGTCTACAAAAAGCATCACTACTCAATACATGCAACATAGTAAGAAAGTTTCACAGTTATACAGACAGTTAACAATCAATTAAACATCACAAGCAGTCATGTCTTGACTCGAGTCCGACATGGCACTTTGCCCCAGAGTTACTCTGTGCACACATTACTGTACCATGAATAATAATAATAATAATAATAATAATAATGATATAAATAAAATAATAATAGCATTTAAAAAAATTAAGATATAAGCATTATTTTAAAAGTTGAGATATTACTAATAGAATATCTATAAGTTTTCAGATATTTTGATTATACACCTATGAAAAAATTCATTTGTTATGCTGCAAATATGTTGGAAATTAAATAGATAAAGAGCTAAGCAAAGATTAAAAATTGAAATTGAGGTTGATTATTATTACACTAATCAAATCATTTGATGTTGACTTATAATTAATTGTCAAATTGTGTATAATTTTCAATTATAATTATAGTTTGTAACTTATATTAAGAATTTTAAACTGAATCTGTCAGATGATTTTAGTTTTAATAGAATCTTGTTATTTTGAAATAAAATAGTTTAATGGAAACAATAAAATGACAATGATTTAAGTTTTTAGCTTAACTGCTATATCTAAACTTCTAACTTATCTAAGATTCAAGCACTACTAGCAGTTTTTAAATTAAAATTTAAATTCTTTTTTATTTAATAATAAAAACGTTTCGGTCATACTAATTTAACCCTCTTCAGTTAATCTTCTTACAGTTTAGTCAATACAAGAAAACATTTGAAAAAGAATAACATTAGAATTTTTAACTGAAACAAATTTGGAAATTCAATTTCTGTACTTTCATTACCATGGAGACCTAAAAATTATTAAATGTAACTACATTTATTTTTTATTAAAGCATTTTTAATAAATTATAAAAACTAGTGAACCGTCCTTCCATTTAAAACATTTTTCTTTTAATGCATATTTCCATGGTTTTTAAGCATATTTTTTAAGATCCTAACAATTTTTCTTTGATCATAAAAAAAAGCAAATGTATTTGCACTTGCAAAATAAATCCTTTTTTTGTAATTGTAAAATTTTACAAATACTAAAAACTTATTTTCACAAGCTATCTAAAATGACTTAGACCACTTTCATGATTGCCAGCAGATATGAACTTCCTTTATAAAATGTTTTCTTTCCAAATATTCTTGATATAAGTATGAATATATGTAACAATTATTGCTAATACATTTTTATCTTATTTTTTGAAGAAAAGTAGTTTATAATATCACCATGTTGCCAGCTATATATTCTCCAATAATAAATTTTGAACTAATTATTAATTTTCATGAAATTTGATGATAACATTCTGCCTTTAAAAGTAATCTTGATGTCATATCATTTAATCCTTTAGCTTCAAACATTAAAAAAAAGCAGAAACATATGTCATTCAAACTTTTGAGATATTCTCTTAATATATACCCTAAACTAATTATTGGATTTTAAGATATTTATCAGGAAGTCCAAGTCACTGAAGATTATCTTAATTACAAATCAATTAGTTTTTATCTTCAACTATTTAAACCTGATGTATATTCAAACTTCAAAGGGTTTTCCTTAATAGTTATGAAATTATTTGATTGATTTTTTTTTTTTTTAAAATTCAGAAAGAATGTCAGGCTATTAAATTGAAATCTGTTGTAAAATAGAGTTATTCATTTCAAAATGATAGACATTCAAGCTATAATATAGATAATTTTGATGATAAATTTTAATCCCATATCTTTGATCATTCTAAGATAAAGGATATCTTTGAAAAGTAAACAATTAGTTTTTCAGAACTGCTTGTTTAATATTATATTTATACAGTGGATTCTGCTTAATTGGGACACATTGGGAATAACCCATTTTGTCCCAATTAAACAAAGTAATAATAAATTCTAAAATAAAATATGTAATTTGTAGGTAAATAAATAATAAGTAAAAAAATAATAATTAGGTACCTATTTTAATGATTTATTAAAATAGATACCTAATTATTAGTTTTTTACCGATCTCCTCTGATTTCTTCAACACTGGGCTGCTGATATTCATGCCTTGCCCGCTAACTATAGAAATCCATTGATCTAATGCTTCTTCGACTTCTGGATCCTTTCCATCATGCTTTCTTTTGAATGTTCCTGGAATTGTTTTCTGTAATGCCCACTCCTCATGCAGTTGATTTTCTTGTTATAGAAAACATGCTATGGTAGATTTTGGTATACCTGTTATATCAGGAGTCTATAATGGCTTGTATTAAATGGCTGGTTTAATTTTATCCAGCAAAGCACTTTTATTTGAAAGTGTAAAATCATTTCTTGGCATCTTAGCAAAGATTTAAAAATTTTAAATAAAATCAACACTGTAAATGAATATCCTTGGTAAAGATTTAAAAATTTTAAATAAAATTGACACTGTAAATGAATATCTCTAGGTACAATGGCAGACTCTTAAGTAGACGCACACTTGCCAGACTCACCACGACAGATATAAACTCCTAAGTAGACGCATACCTGTCAGACTCACGACGATAGATAACTGATTCTCATCACACTAGTGTTGTGAATACAGTATTGTGTGTATTATTTATCAACGATAATTTATTTATAATTTTACTAAAGAATGGATGTGCATTTTATATCAACAATGATATTTACTTATAATTTTACTAAAGGCTATGTATTATTTATCAATGATGATATTTACTTATAATTTTACTAAAGATATATTATTTATCAACGATGATATTTACTTATAATTTTACTAATTGTTATGCATTATTTATCAACGATGATATTTATTTATAATTTTACTAAAGAATGGAATTTATATTAGTGTGGTAACAGTGTGTCAACGATGTATATGTAATAAGCCGACAAGAAACAACCTGCTCCATTGTGTTAGTCTGTATTGACTTGTAGAAAGGTTTAACCTGAAAAAATTACCTGTACAATAAAATGTTGTTATAATTTTTATATAAGGAATTTTTTAAGAAAGCACACAACAAGTATTAGTGTACATAGTGCTGCCATACTTTCGAAAAATCCCTAAAATATATCAAAAAATTGAAAATTCCTTTTCTGCTATTGTCCCAATTAAGTGTTTAAATTATGTATTAGTTTATTAGTTTAGTTTCCATTCTTTGAGATTTGTCCCAATTATGCGGCTGTCCTAATTAAGTGGTATCCACTGTATATATTTTAAATTCTCTGTAATTATATTCCTAATTATATTTTAAATTCTCTGTAATTATATGTAAACTAATTATGTTATATAATTAGTTTACATAAACAGTTGATGAGTTCTACAGTAGACAAAATGCATACTTAAACTATTGTATCATCTGTAAATTATATTGTTCTCATATCATTTTAATAGTGATTGTTGTTGTTATTTATATTAAAGCAAATGATTTCAAATTCAAAATGACCAGAGAATTCTATTAAAACTACATAATTATTAATCATCTATCTCTTCTCAATTATTTTTTTTTAATTTAAAACAGATAATGCTAATATTTAAAATTATATTATTTATTATAAATTTCATATATTTAAAGCTTCATTATTAATTAAAAACATTTAGCTTATATTATTGAATTTTAATTATTTCAGATATTTGATTGTGATTTTCAACCAAGAATGATTAAATATACACATTTTGGATCCCCTTTGTTACAGCAGGATAATGTAAAATTTTGGGCATATATATTTCAAGAAAATATGACTCTCTCTGAGAGGTTCTCAATTGTGTTCAATATTTTAAATTTACCTTATAATGTCACCCAAGTTATCAATCCACTTATTGTAAAAGAATTTTTTGCATTATCAAATTTAATTGATGATGATGTTCTTTATTTCAAATATAGTAAAAATGATGGTGCAGTCTGTAAAGCAAGATTTACTAGTTTTCAGAGTAAGAGGCCTGCCCACGGTCAAATAGTTGTTGGTATAGATAAAAGACCTATTGATGTCATTAAAAGAAGATGTGATGATTTTTTAAAATTAGGCTTAAGATATGAACATTTCAAACCTCCATCTCCAAATATTGATTATGTTGTTATTGTTGTTGAAGTTAGTGATCCTTTATTAAATAATGGTGAACCTTATATAGAATGGATACATCTTTCTGTTATTATTGAACCAGGATTTCCTAATTTGAAACCCAAAGCTTCATTTTCTAGTATGTATCTTATGGATGTAGATCAGTTTATTTTAACAACTATTACTCCTGCTGTGCTTTCTGGTTTAGATGGTGAAACTCCTTCAGAATTATTAATATTTAATATTTCTAAGCCATTGCATCCATCTAATGGTACTATTGTGCATTTATCCGATCACACTAAGCCTATTTCATCATTTTTACAGGCAGATGTTAATAATTTTGAAATTGCTTTTAAACCACCAATAAGATCATTTAATAATAGAGAAATGTTTGAAGTTGGATTCAACATTTTTGATACAGATTATGCTGCTAGTGAACTAATAACATTACATATTGCTGTAAGAGCAGCTGTTACTTCTGCTCCTCGTGTTTCTATAAATACTGGCTTAGTACTATTAGAAGGCCAATCTCGTTGCATTCTTCCAGAAAACTTGGAAATTGTTGATAGTGATAACATTGGTGATGTTAAAATATTTATTACAGGTGGATTGCTTCATGGTAGAATTGAAATAGATGGAATGCCTGGTATTGTAATTACACAAAAAGATCTTAAAGATAAAAAAGTAATTTATTATCATGATGATAGTGACACAACTAAAGATAGTATTCATTTAAGAATTTTTGATGGCACACATTCCACACATACAAAATTTCCAATTACTATTATACCTAAGGATGATAATATTCCTTCTCTTATTATGAATATTGGATTAAAAGTTGAAGAGGGTAGTACAGTTAAAATTTCTTCAGATGTACTTTCAGCACATGATCAAGATACAAGTGATGAATTTCTTATGTTTTTGGTGACAAAACCACCAAAAGCTGGTGCAATATGGAAAATGTTCCTCTGGGAAAAAACTGGAAATGAAATCATTCAATTTAGCCAGAGAGATATAAATAAAGGTGTTATTTATTACCATCATTATGGAGATGAGGTGAGACATTTTTCAGGCAACAAAATTTAATTAATGTTAAATATAAAAATGTGCATATAATAAATTTTATCTATTATAGGAATTTCATGATGAATTTGAAATAATACTTCAAGATATGAATGATCCCCCAAATAAATCACCATTGCATAAAGTTTCAGTAACAATTAAACCAGCTGGCAATAATCCACCTAAAAAGTCTCCTAAATGTTCCCTTTCTATAGAGGTTTCAGAAAATCAAATTGGAATTATAACAAAAGAAATGCTTCATTATCAAGATACTGATTCTAACGACAATGAAATAGTTTATTCAATAACAGGTCTGCCTCGATTTATAGGTTCTTATGCTAAATCAGGTAATTAAATTTTTATATAATTTATGATAAGATTATAATATGAAAATTATTACTATTAATAAGTATGTTGTTCTTTTTTTTACTTTAATTAATAAAAAATAAATTAACTAAATATTGGTAGTCCATTTTTCAAGTAATAATACTGGTAATTCTTGATTTATGATGGGGTTTGATTCAAACTCTGAGGTCATAACTTAGAATGGTTGGAAGTCAGAAATATTCTAAACTTAGATTTCCCACTCTGATCTTTATTAATATATTATACATTATTGTAATAAACTTAACAAACACAAAACTACAGGAACTAGACAAAAAAATATACCTATTGGTACATCAGATCATTGTGCATGGATTCTTAAGCTAGGTTGACATGATCAGAGCACACTTGAGCTGAGTTCACTCAGAGATGAACTCTGTCCGAGGATACTTGGACCGAGTTTTAAGTTCGTTTACACATTCTGAGTGCACTTGGTCTGTAGTCTGAGGTGAAATATTCTTGTTTAAAAGTACTTTTAATATTATTAATTTTCATCAGTATTTCGTCCGGGCCTATTTCTGATAAATGTTCAATATTATTCTCAAAACTGCCGATTTGCTGGCATCCTTATTTTTATAGTCTTTTAATTTCACATTCCACAAGTATTCTTCATCTTTGTACAGTTCTATGAATTTAATATTTTTAGCTTCGCTCCACTTACGTGATCATTTAAGCCCTTTCCGCTATCTTAAACTTTCAATCGGCTGCCACTTGGTCCGAGTATTTTGGTTGCCATCTGAGTTTACTCTACTCAGATGAAGTGGTCTGAGTAGCATCCGAGTGGATGCATGTGCATCGTACAAACGAACTCGGTCTGAGTGTCTCTGATCGTGTCAACCTAGCTTTATGCGTATGAATTGCATTGACCAGTCACAGAAATTACCAATTACATTATCATCAAGTATAAATAGTATAAGTAGATAGTATCATAAGTAAGAACTACCTGTACTAGATTCATTATCATAACTTTGAAATGACAAAAATTGCCTAAATATTTTATATATTTAGGCAAATTTTATATGAGAATTGTCATTACAGATAGTCCTCAATTTATGACAGGGTTCTATTTGGAACCCCACCATTGTAGGTTGAGATGGTCTTAAGTTGTAAATGCCCAAAATTTATAGATATCAAACTTCTAATGTGTACCAGACATTATACATTATCTTAGTAAGCATAAAGAATACAAAATTACAAGAATCGGACACAAAAAGGACACTTTCCATATATCCGACCATTGGGTCAGGTACTTGAACTATGGAATTGCTTTAATTGATTACGTCATATCAAAAATACAAGTAGCTGTAAATTAAAGCAGTCGTAAATCAAAGACTGTATATTTTTTATTTAAAATATAAACACAATTTTTTATCCTATTAAGAAAAGAGGAAAATTTATTTGGTCAGTATTTTGTAAAATAAATGGTCAGTATATATGGATATTTTGATCAGTGTAAATAATTAAATGTCAGTATCAAATTACATTTGGTCAGTATAATTCTGTTTTTTGGTCAGTATAATTTACACTTTTGTTCAGTATAAATAATAAAATTGCAGTAATATTTTTTAGTTGGTATTTTTTGTTGGTTCTTTTGGATACGTGTCCTGATTATATATACAATTTTGGAGTCTATACTATGGATAGTTTGGGAGAAATCGAAAATCTTAAATTTATTCATGAGCCATGCAGACAGAGCTACAGGGGCTATGGGATTCCAATGTTAAAATAAACTTTATCTAATAACTCGATTAATATTATATTAATGTCTACCAAATATATATATATAAACTAGACTTTATAAGGTATCCTATGAATCTTCCATCCAGATTTGAATTCCTAGCTACTTCTTCAGTGTTATTTTCAAGCCTTAACCCTTTCCAAGTTGTCCACGGATGATAATAGAAATAACACTGCAGCAGTAGCTAGGAATTCAAATCTGGAAGATTCATAGGATACCTTATAAAGTCTAGTTTATATATATATATATTTTGTAGACATTAATATAATATTAATCGAGTTATTAGATAAAGTTTATTTTAACATTGAAATCCCATAGCCCCTGTAGCTCTGCCTGCATAGCATGTACTAAAATTCAATTTCTAACCTCGACGATCGTCTCTGCCACGTTGGACTGTAAACAAGCCTTAACCCTTTCCAAGTTGTCTATGGACGATAATGGAAACTTGGATCAAATTGCCATATTGAATTTTTTTATTGAGGCATTTAAAGATTACTCTTGTTTATATAATACTAACTATAAACTAACAAATTAGAACACAGTGTGACAGATGTTCTTGACCAACCATTCTCAACCTGCGACCCGCTAAGCTTTTATATGTTAAATTATTCCCTATTTAAAAGACTAAGAACCAATACAGCGATTGTAAAAGTAGGTTCTCCTATCATTTTTTCAATATCTTTAGAAGCATCATTTAATTTATATAAATAGCTAAACTAATTTATTTATTTTCGTAAGTAGGTATAAAAATACGATTATACTATTTTTTTTTAATTTTTGAAATCGATAAAAATTTATCATAATAGAACAATGCATAAATAAAATATTTAAAAATTAAAAATTACTCTGCAATTTAAAATTATACTACAAAAAAATTAAATAGCTTACCTTGACAATGTAATGAAATGCTTTGTATGGATTTTTCAAAAGTGAGTAGTTTCACTACTGATTTACTATTATAATAGAATCTGTAATGACGTAAAGCTTCCTTTTAAGAATAGAAAAAGTATGTTACGTCACAGCTGAAGGTTATACACCTGATCTGTAGTGGAAACTGACCTAATGATACAAACATATTTAAAAGAAATCATCGAAAAATTATAAAATTATTAAAAATGTTTTTCTTTAAATGATGACATACGAAGGTACTGTTTTATTATTTTTATAATATTATGTTATATAATAATATACCAACAAATTTTATTAGAGTTTAAATGCTGTATAGGATTCATAATCATCATTTTTATTCATTCATTGATAAAAACTAATAATTAAAAATTTTCACAATAAAGGAATTGGTATCGAGGAAATTTTATCTACTTTATTATTAATATCGGGCTACTGTAATCTGTTCTTTTATTTAATTTAAATTATTATTTGAAAGGTTTGGATATGCTGTTCTATTTATATATATTATAAATATATATCTATATATATAGATATATATTTATAATATATATAAATAGAACAGCATATCCAAACATATAAATATATATATATAGATATATATATACTATATATTATAAAAGTTATGTGTTTCAGTCAACAGGAAAAAAACTACAATTTAAAAATATAAAATCATGCATTTCTTCTTGGCCAGAGATTCCCTATCCTGATTATCATATTCGAATATTATGAAATAAACAGGTTATAAACAAAAATTACACGCAGTTCTCGGTTAAACAAAAATTTGCTTAGTCGCAGTCCTTGTTTAAGTAAAAACTTGATTAACCAATAGCGCACTTAAGCAATCGTTTCCCCCTACAGCTTATAAATAAATGCTTTCATTTCTGTGAATATACTTAATTTATTTATATTATTTTGAAGTATTTATATATATAACCGAGAACGGAACCTTAAATTTTCTGTTATTAGAAATGTTCAGATTTGCTTAAAAACTTGATCATATAGTAAAAATTAATAATTTCAATAATCAAACTAGATTTTTTTATATTTTATTATAGGCTACTTTTCATCCCACATAACTTTATATAGAACTTTTCATAAACTGCTCTTATCTCTGATAGAATCTACTAGAAAAGGATATAAAAAAGAAATTGATGGATCAATCAAAAAAGAATTTCAAAAAGTATTTAAAATCTATAAAGTATGCTTTAGAATTTCTTGATCCAAAGTTTTCATTTAATTTTATTACACAATTCAATTATTAAATTTTTCGATACTAATTTGTATAAAAATTACACTTTCGAAAGAAATAAATTTGAATGTAGTCAATTTTCATTCCATTTACAATATAATATAATTTTATATCTACTAACACAGTATTTAAAATAGTCAAATAGCATTATTTATTAAATAAGGACAAGAAAAACACTAATTTATACTGTATATAGAGTATATTTTATATTATAGATTAATTTAATAAAAATTATGTCTATTTTTTACGTGTACATATTTAAGAAAATATTCTATATTTAGAATAAGGAATGTCTATATATATATATATTTCTTATTACCGTAGTTTTCCCATTAGCTATATATATTAGAAATACAAAGGAACTCCCTCTTTCTCCTGTTCTTGAAACCACAACTCCTCTGTTTTGGAAATTATACCTAAAATTATTTTGTTATTTTGAATTTTGAAGAAGAATAACCTAATTACTTTATAAACAAAAACATTTTTTGCATATTGGCTGGCTAACATAATAATTGAATTCAGTAAATATGAATAGAACATAGTTTATAAAATCATTAAATTCAATATGTATAAGTATATATACAGTATATACTTACACATATTGAATTTAATGATTTTATAAACTATATTTTATATAGTTTATAAAGTATATATATATATATACACTTAGTTAACGTAGTACTTTAGTACTTTACTAATACTAGTATATATATATATATATACCACCAACTAACTGCCATTCTTATAAGTTTAAAAGTATGCATAATAATAAAACTAATTTTGTATGTTTGTGTCAGACAAATGCATAAAATCTAGAAAAACTCTGCATTGCAATGTGAGGATTGTACTGCCACAGTCTGAGATTCCAGCAAAATAAGTCATATATATTTTTCAAATATATCTGTAAAAATATATTATTAAAGTAGTACAACATTAAATCTTCCCTGCCAGTCGAAACACCAAGATTTTCGACCTACAGGAAAGATCTAAAATTGTATTACTATTAAATTCGATGTAAAAATTATGGAGTGAATCAGGTATTCCCAAACATAAAGTCATCGAATATGCGACCCTTGATATTATATTCATATATATATATATATTATATATGAATTGGATTTGTCCGTTATCCATCATTCAGTGTGATAGAACACTTATTTATTACTTGATTTGGATAAAACACATATATGTTATTAGATCATGCTAGAGCTGGGATGGCCAACCTTTCATAGTTGACGCATCAATTTTTTTCATTTTTTAGTTAAGATACAAACTTATATTCCTTTTAGTAATCCAATGATATTGCCCAGCTAACATAATGAGGTTGCTTAAATAGCATTAATCTTCCATCTTGGATTTTATATCAAGTAATTTATGCCAATTACAATGTATAAAATTAATTTCTAATAATCAATATCTGTCTTTAAACCTTCCTACTTAAATCTCCTAACCATACTCCTAACAAACAAAAGTGGTTTCATAAAAATCCATTCAGCTGTTTTTGCGTTATAAGTGAACAGGCGTGCACAGGCATTTCAAATTTATATATAGATAAATTGTATAAGAAATTTTTAAAAATTTTTCTCTGGGGTTCAGTGTGCAACTTCTAATCATGCAATGCGCCACTTTTGGCGCAAGCGCCATAGGTTGGCCACCCCTGTGCTAGAGGTCCAAGCCTATTGAATATAATCGATATAAATTCAATATTATCAGTTCAATAAGAATGAAGATACTTCACTTATTTTGGGATATTATTTCGGATAAAAATTGTCCCATATGTATGAAATACATTCTGTTGCTGAAAATCGATGCCTCCTAAAAATTAGAGCGAGAATTACGAAACTCGTTGCACAAATTTCTTTCAACTAGATATACAAATGATTAATGCAGGATGTTTCAACAGCCGATGAGAAGAACGAATCTGAGGCCAATATAAGGAGCGCCATTTGTAAGTATAGATATATCTGACCGGTTTTGCCGTTTCATTACGATAAATAATCTATGAAGATGCTTCTACGACAGCAGTTTGAGCAACTGAGAAAATTTGAGATAGGTCACTACATACGCTTGCAGTAAATCTAAGACAAACCTGCGAAGACTTTTTGCAATAGAGTGTAAATGAACAATGTTGAAATTCTGTAGGATAGGCATGCCAACAAATATATCGCGATCACCTGTCGATCGCGATATATTTGCTGCATGCCTGTTCTACAGAATTTTCAATATGATTGATTTCCTAGAACAGGCGTGGCCACCTTATCGGTTGTTACAATCGACCTTAGTTGATTAAATATAGGCACGAATTTCTTGTTAAGAAAACATCCTAGAGGTTTACGCTAAATATCTCAGCGAATATGTTTTGGGAACTTTCTCTACTTCATGGCATAGTTTCCTTTAGTGTTCCTTTATACGTTGCAATAATATATGAAAGGTCACAATATCTCTTCCCTAAATGCACTTCGCTCGCATTTAGATAAGAGATATTATGAACTTTTAATATATTATTGTCACATATATCCCACTAAAGGAACTCTAGAGGTTTATGCCATGAAGTAGAGAAAGTTCCCAAGACATTTTCGCTGAGATATTTAGCATAAACCTCTAGGATGTTTTCTTAACAAGAAATTCGTGTTTATATTTAATCAACTAAGGTCGATTGTAACAACCGATAAGGTGGCCACGCCTGTTCTAGGAAATCAATTGTATTGAAAATTATTGAGATTCGATTATATCAGACAGGAAGCAATTAATATCTTTATAAAAATGATATAGTTTCCATTCGTACAACGTGTATTGTGTTTTATTATCTCTCATGAAAAAATATAATCATTGATCATTTTTTGGCATCTTTTGCATGTTATGCAATTAAGTTATTTTTGTTTGTTTCTCGTTTATTTGTTTGCAGTGTTGTGCTAATTTATAAATTCATGTAAAGAGATGTTTTAAAAGGATATACAGTATTGTTAACCAGATGGCTAGTTAAATCGAAAAATTAAGGAAACCATCTCTAAAAAACGAATATGAAATAAAAGAGGAAAACTTAATGAGATATACTTAAGTATATCTCATTAAGTTTTTCTCTATTTCATATATTTTTTCATTTTTCTCTATCTCATTAATGCTAATGCTAAGAAAATCAAATATGTGTCCGAGGAAAAATTTCCAATACCATAAAATATACGATGATTCTTAATGTTTAATGTTTTAGAAGTAGAAAGTTATGTTGAAAGTGCTAACACAGTAATTTAATATGAAGAATTGAAATTGGTGAAGTGACGAACCTGATGTTTTTTAAAGAGAAAAATATTTATTTTTCTCTTTAAAAAATAAAATATTTACATGATAATTTGCCAATAAGTAGAATAATCGAATTTGTACAATTATAAATCTATCAATCTCGATAATTTATGACCCAAACCCGACATACTCACATGAATGATTCGCAAAGAGTACAGCATACAATTTCTGCTTCTATTTTATATAGTGCCATCTTGAATCAATTTGTTTTTTTTTCTTTTTAATATATCATTTTATTTCATTAAGTATAAGATTGGCAAGCATTATAAAAATTTACGAACTATTCATTTACAATAAAAAAATTATTAATTATGTAAATTTTAAAACAAATGATAAATACTGTATAGATTTATCAGATTAAGTGCGAAGTAAATTCCGTAAGTGCGGCCTCGAATATACGAAAAATATCTTTTTAGAAAAGACTAAACTGATAAAAGGATTTTCCTCCTTAATGCAAGGCATAAGCTTTCTAAAAAATGTTGAAGTTTTTAATAACTTTTTTGCGTCAGTAATTCAGTGATCATAATGTGGCAAACATATTTGACAGGATACGATTAAAATCATTCTGAATATTTTTATTAATCTAATATTTTTGATGTTAATTTTTAATTATTAAAGCATTACAGCAAGTAATCCATCAATGCAAAAAATACCGTAATTTTTATTAGTAAAATCGACAGAATTAAATTTCAGTGAAAACTAATGATATTCGAAAGCATTATTATAAAATTATTGACTGGAATATTTGCTAAAATGATTATATTATTTGTAATTAATCATCTCTTAAATTAAAATATTTTAAAAGATAAATATATTTAAAATATGAATAAGTGAAAATGTATAATTTCTTTTGGAAGTGCTATTATATGTATTTAATCCATCCATTCATTTTTAAATCATAACACAACCGATGTGTACATTGATTTTGAAGTTTATATAGTTTAACTTATCATGTGTGAATCAAAAAAATCTGATCAGAATATGACTAGTTTTCTCTATTACATATGAATTTTTTGTAATTTATTCTAAAACTTTCGGATATTTAAAAAATAAAATAAAAATAAAAAAGATAATATTTTAGAAACATAACAGACGATTTTCTATTGAACGATAAAGATTCTAATTATGAAGAAATATGAGAAATTAGCTTACAATATGAACTTAAAATATTAATTTTCTGCATTCCAATTTTTAAAATTTTTCAGAAAAATCTTAAACTGTGAACAAAGAATTAGATAAGAAATTTCATCAAGATATCAAAGGGATACTAAAAAAATTTCAGAGACACTGGAATAAAAACAGACTCATGCACAAAAAAAATGATCACTAAATATTCATTTTAAAAGTCTTTATAGAAAATATAACATATAGTAATTCACAATTTTTTTTATTATGCAAAAAAATTTTTGAACACATATTATTTTGTATTATTCTACGATCTATTCTTTCATAAAACTAAAAATGATGAAAAAAATTATTTTGTTTTCCAGTTTATGAAAAGTTTTCGGAAAAACGTTTTAAAATCAGAGAAGCAAATGTAATATATTTATATAAGTATATTAAAATAAATTATTGTCGCATAAATTCCATTTAAATACAGCAGTTTCAATTTATAGATTCGATTTAAACCTTTAATATTTGTAACACTAACAATACTTAAACAGATCAAATTTTATGGAAAAATTTCAAAATTAAGAAATAAAATATTTTAAATTTACTCAAAAAAGCAAATAGATAAAATTTATCACACATGATTTTTATGGAATTTTTATTATCAATAATATTATTTTAATATAAATAGATAAATTTTTAAATAATATAAT